>OZ026620.1:55483356-55708356 GCA_964020975.1 Hermodice carunculata
ATATTATCTTGTTAGTCTGAATATTCCTGATCTGGCACTCCAATTTCACTGGCTAAACTGTCATCCTCAGGCTCCATGCGGCACATGGCTATGAAGTGTATACCTCACAGGATAACAAAAGGACCATCACTGGACCTGTCCCTACCTCACCGAGTGCATACTGCAAGGGCTCTGGCTCTAGCAGTAACCATCCTATGCCTCCCAGTACCTTTGACTTCACTGTCCCATCAGCATCATTCTCTAACCCTTTCACCACCTCACTGGTCACAATTTAATGCATAAATTATGGCCGGTGGCACCAACTGTGTAGTTACATCCTCACCAATCCATTTTTCGTTACTGTCAAAGGACACCTATGTTAGCAAGACACTGGCATTGTTCAAAGACTTCCAGGCTCTGCCCCCAGCATATCAGAATCTCTGGGCTTAGACCATCCACCCAGCGTCATCATGACTCGTGATCCACAGGATCCTCCATGGCATCAGATCAAGAGCATCCAGAATGACAGGAAGTGTCCCGTCCAAGCAACACTAAGTTTGTGTGTAGGCTGTCTGAGTGCTCCCTGCTAGCAACATCTTCTGCACCGATTAGGCAGCCCAAGTGGAAGGAAACAGTCAGGGAGATGTTGAGGAATGTCACTGCTTGCCTTTGTATGACAAAGAGAAAGTGCAAGGGTTCTGATGTGGAGGACCTGCAAAGATTATCTGATTACATGGATAGTGCCCACAAAATTTTTCTTTTTATGGACCACTTCTGAAGCCAGCGCCTGGACTGCAGAAGAAGCTGTAGCTCTCAACTCAGAAGTTTGTGTCACAGCTGGGAGAAGAGCAACATCAACTCACGATCCTCATCTGCATGTACATCTGAAATCAGACCAGGCTGGAGTCAGCACAGTTGGGAGTACCTGACAGTTGGCTGGTCACTTCACTTCAACCTGTTAGAGGCACTTCCCAAACCTGCCCAATATATATTGGGTGCCAAACTCCCCTGTGCAGGACAGAAGTTTCTGCCCAGCAGCCACGATGGATCCTTGAAGTGATTATAACAAATATAAGAGTGATACTGTTGACACTTTCTGCATTAGACATGGAGGTCTTGATGCAACGCCAGCAACTTTGTTGCCTCACTGACTGCCTGAACTTACACCCAGATGTATGTGTGGTTCTTAAGGGCTCTACCACTACAGCATGCCCTGGAGAACGTTGCTTATGGAGATTAATTTAATGCTTATACAGCGACAGGTCTTCCTCAACATGTCAGCAGCAAATTAACATCTCGGCTCATGGTTGTACATGCATTGGTCAGGCTCCATGGTTCAATCCAAGATAACTGTAAAGAATCACACCTTCAATTGCCATGGACCTTTGTCCAGCAATACTGCCAGGAAAAGCCATGGGGAGGAGTGGGTGGTAGAGGTGACAGGTGCAGACCCTTTCAGGGACAAGTGTGGAGGTTCTAACATAATGGAGGAAAGGGTAAATAGGTATAAGCGGCCAGAGAAAGAATGGTACTAGCAGAGCAGGAGAAACAGCACTGCCCTTACAACAAGCTTCTGGCAAGACAGGCAGTGTAGCCGACAGTGTGCCCCAGTTATGTGCTTCTCCACCACTGCCAAACATTCAGCTGCCTCAACAAGTGGGAGACAAGTTATTGATCTATGTAGACTGATGGTAATAGTACACTGCAGGTCCATATATTTCATGTCTGTTTATTGCAGGTTTTGCTATTATTTTTCACTGTTAGGTCTGCCAGCATTGTCGAACTCACATATTTACTTTTCCATATCACTGAATACAGCAACAACAGAGAACGTTAGAGTAGTGGCAAGATCCCTATTACAAAAAGAGGTGGTAGACAAAGTTATAAAACCTGTCACCCACGCTTTACAGCCCCCTATTTCTGTTTTGAAGATACATGGGGAGGGGTGGAACAAACCAGTGATAGCTCTCGCCACACTCAAGACCTTGCTACACAAGGAGACATTCAAAATGGAGAACCAAGTTTCCATTGCAGTGGTGGTTCCACCAGGTGATTGGGGCAACCTTGGTGGACCTGAAATATGCAGTTGCACATACCAATACTCAAGTCCCGTCAAAAATATCTGTAGTTTGTGGCAAAACAAGCATTTTATTAATTCTGTGAGGTGCTTGCTCAAGCATCACTGGTCATCCCCAGAATAGTGAGCAGGAAAGCATATTACATGCAATGTCATGACATGCACATACACATATACATGTACAACTGGTTGATTTGCACTGACTCATGTCTCGGACTTCAGTGCAAGAACTTACATTATGATTCCATGAAGGCCACCAATTTTTGTTCTAGTGGTGCAGCAGAGACAACGTGATATCAAGTCAGACACTCACCCCTTTCTGTCCACAGGAGATCATTTCCACAGACATTTTGCTTCAGGAGTAGTGGACCAACATGGTCTGCAGAACTGCATCCAGATTCTGCCCTCCTAAATACAAGTCTTGTCCCATTAACTGGCTGGAGTTAATGCGCCTGGACTTAGAAATATTCTAGTGGGATCTGACACAGAAGCATTCCCTAGTTACTTGAATAATCAGATGTTGGTCACATATGTAAACAAAGAAGAGGGACCAGATAAGCACCCTTGTCACACTTAACCAAATTGCTATTGAACTGGTATATGGTCAGGAACATAAGGCTCTGTTGCCCACATGTGGTGGGAGTCCTGAATATAAAGGCCAATCTGCTGCCATGCCCGTATGAAATGATCAGCTAAGAATGGTTGCAACACCTGGAGATTGTCAAACCGTTATGGAAGATTTGGGGAACCCCTCAAAAAGATCTGTTTGCCACAAGAGACAACCACAAGTTCCCAACCTATACTCCCCAGTACAGGATGATTAAGCTTTCTTAGCCCTCTCCATAATCTGGGAAAATATGTGGGCTTATGTCCCCCAGCTCGCACTCATCTGATTCAATGTGTTCTGCAGAAAGGCAGGGACGTAAAAGTGCAAAATAATCTTGATGGCTCCTTGTGGCCAAAAAGATCATTGAGATTCTGGTTCCCAGCGTAGATCCCGCTCGAGCTCTCTTGGCCTGGCCAATGATGATGTGAAAACCTAGATCTAGTATGTTTCACTGGAATCTAGCTGCACTGCATCTGCATGCTTGGAAACAGTGGCAAGGAGCTTTGCAGATGTCGCAATGTCAGACAAGGTTGTGGAGTCCATTGCAAGAGCAAGCTTCACACCACTTCCCTAAAACTGTGTGGCTTGAAGATGGCAAATATCTACCATGTGATGTGCCGAACAAGTTCCTGAGACTAAACCATGGATGTTCCCATTCAAAGCATAGCAAACCTCTTGATGTACTAAGTCTGCTGAGTCTTAATGGTCACCTTCCTCCATTCGGTTGGTGGAGCTACCATATTTGTGATTTTTATTAATGTATCCACTTGAAAATAGCCAGCTCAGCCAGCTCAGCCAGCTCTACATCAGATCATTCTGAGGCTGGTCTGACAAACTCATGTGATTGATCAATACCGAGAGTCAAGTAATGGGTGCCAACAACAACTGTGAGAGGATGCCACAGGCCTCCAGTTCAGATATTTTAAATTTATCAAGAACTATTGGACTGATAGCAACTTGTAGTACTGTACCATTATAAAATTATTGTGACTGCCTCTCAGAAACAATTTTTTTACCTGCAGTATTTTTTCAATTTTAAGATAGTATTGATATTCTTCATGACAATGTTACTGTGCCCCTGAAGTTGTCATGAGAATGTTAAACTCCCTATAAAACCTGTGTTAAAACCAAATTGGCTACAATATATGTGGACACTCTATTTGTTTACAAAAGCATATACCTTTCAACAAACCTGACCTGTATTGTAGATGAAAATGAATACGTCATTATCATACATCAAAGTACTTGAAATCTAAACATGTTTAGTGGAAATTGACTTTCGTTGTATATTTTTAAATTTAATTAAATGAGACAGCACTGTTCATGGGTCATTTGGTTAAGTATAACACAATTGTCTGTATCACTATGTACCAATGAAATTTTGTTACTCTGAAGAACAATATATGTGGTCAATAACACAATCTGAATGCAGGAATTTTTCACTTTATTACAGTTCTTATTACAAATAAAGAAACAGGTAATCTGAATGTAAGCGTGCTTGTTCGATAAGTTCATTTAAACAGTGTTATATCGTTTCGCAGTGTCCCTGCCAGAATGCTTAAATTGGAAAGGCATGTAGCACTTATGCATATACATGTAAATGGCATTTAACAATAATAACATATATGAAAAAAATCAACCTGCTATGTGAGACTTACCATCCAACCTCTTTCCTGGGGGACAAGGTTAAATTTTAAGAAAATTAACTGTACATATTTATTAGCAGGTGCCACCACCTTCCACACACAAGTGCGTGAAGCATCCAGGTTTCTAAGATAATCTCTAGTTGTAAGCAACACACCAGCCTCTCTGGTTGTCCTACCACATTCTGTGCAATCAAAGATATGAACACAAATTTAAAGAAATATGACTCATATTTTACATATGGAATATATGTTCTTGTATAATGCTCAGGATTTAACACTCAATGAAATATTCGAACCAAATGCACTATCCACCTAGTTGTAATATAAGACATGTATCAACACTAAAGTATCGTCTGAATTCGTTTGTATGAAGGGAATGTTAAACATACATACCTCTATATACCTATATATATATATATATATATATATATATGTGTGTGTGTGTGTGTGTGTGTGTGTGTGTGTGTGTGCTCAGAATATGTTTGAAGCATTATAAAAAAATAAAATTTCTATTATGCGAAATTTTGTCAACTACTTTACAGACAATCCAAAAACCTTTTTAATCCTTTGAAAATGTACAATACGTGCACCTTTGGCACACGACAGTCACATAGAAGAATAATTTTTACTTTGTTTTGTTAAAGTGAATTTCGAGAATGAGTGCCAACAAATGTTTTCAAGACAAATTTATTGTATTTTAACATATTGTTATGGTGTGGAATTCTGTAGCGTGTTCAGGATAACTATTCTCTTACACCATCTCAAATTTTCATTTGACACCATTGCTTACCAGAATATATGCATAAAGTATGCATATGCGCTTTCATGAATGCTTGCTAGAAGATATTAATAAAGTAAACTTATGCGCATCCATGAAATTATTTAATGATGTTATAATTTAGATCAACTTGACATCTCTTTACATTGTATTAATACATGCATATATTTAAGTTTGTAACAAGCTTCATTTGTTATCATACATACTCTTAACGTGTTAGTAAAAATTTGCAAACCAATAATATCATGCTTATTTGTACAAACAAATGTGACGGTCCAGTTGTACAAATGGGTGTTGCTTTCTTTGTCTACTGGGATATAGCATTGTCGTTTCTCACTGCAGTGGGTCACCAGCATTTGCAAATCTTTGTCTTTGACATATATCAAAGAATCGCCTGTATGTTTCTTCAGATCTCGGCGTGCCAAATTAAAAACAAGGTTCCCCTCAGAGCATCTGAGGTGTGTGAGGTTCTTCCGTTTCTTTGTCACAGTGGATAGCATTGCTGTAATTAACAGTACAAACACAAACAAACAAATATCAGTTTGCCTGAATGGATTGATGATGACTTTAAAAAATTTGAAACAGTCGTGTGAACTGTCACAAAAGGTAGTTGTGTTTCCAGATTTATCTGATGTAGCTTCAGAATCTGTTTGCAAAGGCCAACTGATACAGTGATGTTTGTCGGGAAACAAGGACTCTCCAGAGGAATTAGATAACATAAAGTTTATCAGCACAGAAAATGAATTATAGAACATCACGGGCCAAGATATGCCTACAATTTTGGAATACACTGTAAAATCTCAATATCAAATGTGGTAGCCACAATAATAGTCCGTCCAAATCCTTTACAAAACAGGCATTATGTTGCCTCATACAGTTTAAATGCTTAACTTATTTTAGCACAAAATAAAATTTGATGTTTAGTACAGGCCCGAATTAACAATAAAATGTGGCAAGATATTTCAATACTCAATTCATGCATCATAATAAGAATCTCATTGTTAGGAGGACTCATTGATGAAAGATAGTGTAAAGGTCTAGACATTCCTTGATATTGCCATGCACAATGAGGGACGTCTGCCAATGTCAATGCACTGGGGTCTGTGCTGCTGTTGATTACAGTAAATAATTTTGCTGCTTTGAGGGGCATGAGCAATTATCACGATTATAATATAGTATATTCTATGTAATGGGGGTGTATGAAACACACTGCAATATGGATACATGCTTTCAGTGTCTTTTATGTTACGTTTTATTGCATAATTATCATGACTGTGACTAAGGGTCGGTCATATACCAGCAAACTCACCTAAAGCTTTTGTGGCTATGGAATATCAACTGATTATCCATTTATTTACAGAAAGTGCTTGGTCGAGGTCTTTGTAATCTCTTAGTAACATCATAATTACTCATAACTGTGGACGTCAATGTTATATATCGACAGTACAATACCTTTAATTTCGAGTCGAGGCCTATGGTATGGTCAGCAAGAATTACGGAAACTCACCTGGTGTTGCAGTATTTATTTCTATTTCACAAGCTTTCAAAAGTGAGAAGCTTGGTTGTCGAATCATCACATAGCGACCACTCTGCATTTGTATGCAATCAAGCAGCATTTCCTTCTGATATCCCATGTACGTAATCCGTGTGCATAACTTCCAGTCTGACAGATCATGGGGGTTCAAGGTTGCAGATGAAATGTACACTTCAGCATTGCCATAGGATGTGTCTATAAAACATATTTTAACCACAGTCATCAACATTATATTCTCGCTGTAAAATTATTTAGACGCCAAAATACACAACACAAGTACACAGCAATGTCTGCTCTGTTTGGACTTAGACACGGTGCGGTCCTTCTGAAGGGGACTACATATTATTTACATAAAAGTAATCCCCACCCGTCACCATAAAACAACCTTATTACAAATATAATATAATATAATATAATATAATATAATATATATATATATATATATATATATATATATATATATATATATATATATATATATATATATATATATAGTATATGTGTCTTTTTTGTCTAAAACCACTTCTTAGTAGTCATTACCCTATTCCACAGTCCGAACTCTTTACTCTCCATAAGCTAACCTGTCCCTGTCTATCTTATATACATATAGACGTACTATTGTCTATATTGCACACGTTCCTTTTTAAAATTTTGACATAGGCTGTATTAGCCTAAATTCAGCGGGTAACTGCTCAACATGTTTCAGAGCTTTTTACCCGTCCAGGTCTCTCTGAGTAGCGGCTCCTTGTCTAAGCTAAATATTCAGCAAAGACAACCCACATAATAATGAATCAATATGAACGTGGCAAATGATGAATTAGCTAAATACGTGAAAATAGCAACACTCATATATATATATATATATATATATATATATATATATATATATATATATATATATATATATATATATATATATGAAGCTTTTAATTATCATAAATCCACCTTACTCAACATACTTGTATGAGAAAAAAATCATATATCATAAAAAATCGCTGAAACTTGAACTGTTGAGAAAACTTGACAGACTAAAGTGCTACCAGTCAGTAACTACCAATACTGTCACCTGCCTGACAAGCTAGGTGCAAATTGAGTCACAACACCTCCACACCTTGTTTGCAGTGCCTCCAGCTTGCAATTTCAGAAAAGTCATCTCTAACTTTTAAACAATCAGATATTGATATCACAAACTCATATTTCTATATACCATTACCTAGACATGGCTGTAACATGTTCTTCTAAAATAGGGTATCTGGTTTTCCAAATAAACTTGCTTCATGTGATTCCAACCTTGTAGTGAATGTGATCAACAGACACTGAAATCTTTTAACATGTCTCCACTCTGTTGAGGGAAGATGTTTACTCCTATTTGTACAAATATCAGCTCAATTTGGGTCAAGGGAATTATTTCAGAGGCAAATGAGCAAGACCAAAGGCCTTTGAAACTCGTTTTCTCAGAGAGAATGATAGGACAAGAACCCCACCTAGAAATGGTTGTTCCAAGTAAACTGCTGGACGAAATTTAACCCGATTAGCGGCCTTTAGATTTTGTAATTCCTGAACTGTAAAACATTTCCGCCATTTTTGAAACTTTGCTTCGTTCTTTTTTCTATGAAATAAAGAAAATGAACGTCCTGAAAATCAAAAGGAAGAGTGAAATGTCAAAACTTGAGGATGGATAACTGAAAAACTAAGCCAAACAGAAATAATCGTCAGATAGATTTTTGATGCCAATATGTCAGTAGTGAGATGCAAATGTAATGATAATTTGATCACAAGTAACTAGTGACGTATATCGATATATAGGGGGTGGATGGTTTGCTGTTAACTATCAATTCCTTATTCAACAGTTAACATCACAGACATCCAAACACGGGACTAATAATTTTTTTGGAGTATGACGACTACACACATTTTATTTGTCATCCTGATGCAAATACATTCTTGGCTATGATCGAATAAAGTGGGATTTATATTTGGTGTCTTAGCTGTCTGTAATTTTTGAAACAAAAGTAGACCTGGCATGGTCATGGAATTCATTTAATTTACCAGTGTACTGTAAAAAATGAAAGTAAAAATAAATCTGCTGTGTTGGTCTCAGGGTGTTTTATCAGGAGCTGGTACTCTCCCAGAGAAGCCAATGCTGGAATCTACCTCGAACAGTAAATTCAGTCAGTCAGAGTCAGCAGCATGCCACCCTATGAGGCTGCTGGACCCATGCTGCACAGCTGGCAGTAATTATCCTAAACCCATTTCCACACTCAGATGAAACATCATCCATGTAATTTTTGCCACTGACCAGAAGGGCAATTCTAAATCAAAGTAATCATAACATATCCAGGATAGTCCGTGGAGTTCATCACTGAAACACACTTTGGTTAATATCGAAATCCTAATTTATAGGCATTTTAATAGGACATATATGTGAACTGTAGTTTAACATTTACAACACAATGAAACCTGCTTTAACGATCACAGGCTCAGGGATAACCAATTTGTTGTCTTTAAAGACAGTGGCCTTTCATAGGAAGTTACAATGAGAAGAAAAGCACTACCCAACGTATACGAAAAATATTGTCTTTGAAGACACGAGGTCTATAATGAATTGGTCTGTCAAGGCAAGAACGAATGTAAAATGGTCCCTCTCTCTTATAACGCGATCCTACAGGAAGACCCAAAGTGGCCCTTTTCAGATGGGTGTCCTCTGTTGAGAGCAGATAACATATTAGGCATGCCACACTTATACATGAGAATGGTAATCTTTTAAGAAAGGCAGCCTCTGCTGGTTTACCGCTGCGCGTCAGGATATTTGTTTGATTAAGTTTTTTTTTTTTTTTTACTTATTTTTTTCATATTCAGTTTCTGATTTTTTAATTGTGGACAAAATGGGTTTATTTCTGTTACAGTTTTATTTTACTTCAGCAGAAAAGCTAAGTGACCTCAGATACAAGAAATAGTGCAGACAGATCTGTAGTTTTGCACTACCATAATAAGTTAAGTGAAGTTTGAGACCGAGCCAGGTCTGTATAAAAGGGGGGGCCACTGTATTGTGAAAGGTGGTCTGCAGTGTAGTCTGTAGGGTATCTGATGTTCGATGTGACAAGAAATTGGATATCTGTTACAGTTCTTAGGTTGCATAGTTAATACATCATTTATATAACATGTCCAATCCACATGAAAGCTATAATAATAAATTTTCATTTTTACCCTGAAAAACAATTGCTACACTTTTACTTTTGAATATCCCTGTTTCACAAGTCTTTGAAATCAAAGTAAATGATGGGAGTTATACACGTCTATGTTAAAGTGGAAGAAGTTCAGAGAGAGGTCAGATGTTTTGTTTTTGTTTTTGTTTTTTCACCAGGGCACTAGTCACAGGCTGCAGTAGATCTGAAATGGACAGACATCTATTTGGGCAATGCACAATCGGACACTGCATAGTCAGAACAGGCTTAGCTTTTCGGGTCAGGTAAAATTAGACTGCCAAAGAAATCAACGCACGTGTGTAACAACGTAATTTCAAAATACACCTGAACTGAAACAAGTGAATAAAAATTGAATCTTAGAACATATCTTGACCTGAACAGGTCTAATACATAATATAGCTCATAAATAATATCACCAAGAAATCAGAACTTTCAAACTAACAACGAGCCCAAAGTTAAATACAGCAAAAGGCAGAGATGCAAGACTTACAAAAAATCAACATGTAGTATCACCAATACGCTCAGGCATAATATTTACAAGAACGGGAATTTGACTACTTTAAAATTAAAATCCTCATCTTTATTCATTTTGATAACAACTGAAGCATGATATATTTATAAGTGCATATAAAAATTAACCAACACGTCTTTATTCGTTTCAGTATTAGCATTACCCAGAGGAATATCAGCAGGATTGTTTAGCCCTTCATTTTTTAGGCTAATGCAAACAAAATTGTCATCATATCTGGCAGCTATGGGAATGCTCCTTCCACTATTGCTGCATAATTTATTCAGAATGAAGCCAAGGATCATATAAATCAGCTTGTAGATGTGCCTAATTACGGTCAATGGGGGCACCTTTGGTATATTTAAATTATAAATTAACCAATCTGAATAAACACATTTTCAAGAAGAAAATGAATTACCCCTAGATATTTTTTATTTTTGTATGATTTAATATTGCATTTCATATAGTATTTCTTAGACTAAAAATCAGTTTTTGTGTATGCATATACATTAGTATATTGATTAATGACATTTGCAATTTTAATGATTACTTTATCAAGTTCTTCTTTTAAATTTTTATGCGCAATTTTATTTTAAAAAATCAAAGTAACTTATGTGTTTCGCATTTTATGTCGGATTTTAGAGTTAAATTTATCACATCATACAAGAATGTTTGATACCCGTTTTGGGTGCAATAAATCTTGATTTATGCGCATATTATATAATTTACGAAACCAAACCAGAATAGGTAGTAGCGAGCCCTTTCAGATGTTTGTACATATTCAAATTATTCTTACATATATCTTTATGCAAACAGATTACTCCCCTAGTAGTAACTTGATGAAGTACTTAATATTGTTGCCTTTTTTGTTTTTGAAGATTTCTTTCTCTCCAATGTATTTTTTTCGTTTGCAAATAAGCCAAAAAGTATTAGCCACCTTGTCAGTGTTTGTTGTTGCAAATCATTGATGTAGATCTTTCAAGGCAATGGAAATTGCAGATAGTGTATGATTCTGTACATAGTGACCATTCATTTAGGAGTTACTTGTGCAAGAGAACGTTTTTAATATTTTTTCACCTTAGTATTGGAAGGGGTATGTTGATGTTTTGGTAATGCTTGAATCTCTGCCCTTGTGCTGTAATTAACTTTGCTATCATTGTTGGTTTGAAATATATGAATATGGGCAATATTTTCGGTCTAAACTATTCGATAATTATTTTATTGGATATGTTGTGCTTGGGATGTGTTTGAGTCATAGATTTTGTAGATGGATGGCGTTTTTAAAATATTTCAGAGTCATAAATGTCATGGAAACGATGTAGGCCTACTTTTTTCCTTTGCTGTCTACTAAGCGGGCTGACAGATCATGATAACTAAAAAGTTTCAGGCCTATCATGCCTATTCTTATTTTTGATGCAAGTGATAGATTTTTTATTTCAAATGATTAGGACTTCATGTTTTGGAAAAAAAAAAACAGTATGTGGTTAATGGAAAATATCTAATAGGTTGAGAGAACTGGTACTAAACCACCAGCTGCTTCTTTATGGGAGACTGCCTATCTGAAGTCAGGAGTAATATTTCTTTCTTCACAAATGTACTGGAGGAGGAATGTGAATGTTTAAGAAATTTTTGAATCTCTACCTTTTGCCCCACTAAACTTTGCTCTCATTGATGGGTTGAAATTTATAAATTTTTGTATTATTTTTCTGAATATTTTGGTACATTTTGAATAAAATAAATCAAAAGCCCTGTAAATATTACATTGAATAATACCAATGTAAAGTTTGGGACATACTCGGATTTATATTTGTTTTTCATAATATTTTAGTGGCGTATAGCACCCGTGAAAGGATGTTTGTGAAGAGGGTCAACAAGTCAACACATGTGGAAAATGTATCACATACTGAAAATCCTAATCCTTTATGTTTATCAAGTAATAACTTGAAGACACCTTTTGTAATTTATGGTGTATCGGTATTTATTATGACCATATTTATAGTCAATGTTAGGCGCTTGCTTGCTTATATTTATCTGGAAATATGCTCTCATCATATTGTGATGCCAAAAGACTACAGGCAAAGTCACTTGATGTTTAGAAAGTCAAAGGAATGCTGTGATAAGCTATATTGTCTCATTAAGTGCCAGAACAACATGATGCAGAGTTTTGAAGAAGTCAAAAACAGTTAAAGCACAAATCAATTCGTCCCAAAATACGGAAAAAAAATCCCAGCACCACCTCTGGAACGTTAAAAGTCTTGGGGGGTCACCGAAGTATTCCTATGCCGTTTAAAAGCAAATGGGTGGGAAATTTTAAAGGAAATGTAATAAGCTTTGCTAATAATATGAAAAAAAAAAGCAATTATCAAATACCCCCCAATCACCCACTGTTTGAAAAAACCTGGGCCATCTAGGGCACATCCCCATCAGGTTTGAGAAGAAGCCGGTTGACGGTTTTCAGGAAGTCAAAAGTGTGAATTTTCGTTGCAATCCTTATTAACTTACATGGTAATCAATATGAATGTTTGTATTAGCCAACACAAACACGGATTGGGAGAATTTGTTAAGAATCAGGGATCCACAAAATCGCCACATAGTGGACTATTTTGCTAAGCCCTTCCACAAGCTACATGTTCACTAAGTTCCAGCACAAGCTCAGTTAGAGGTTTGGAGAAGTCAAAAATAGCTTAAACACAACAAAATATAGAAAACATAGAAAAAAATCACTGCACCACTTCTTGTAAAAATATTAAGGTCACAAGTGTCAAAAGACGTGTCGCTATGTATTTATGAGGCAATTGACTTGGTGATTTCGGTTTTGGTAAGAAAAGGAAAAGAAAACAGTAAAAATCCCTGAAGCGTAACCATTTGTACACACCTGGTAAAGACCCACCCAGAGGTATATTCCGAACAAGTTAGAAGTGAATCTGGGGAACTTCAATCTGAAGAATGAGTCCAAAATGTGAATTGTGAACGATGGACGAAATAATGTCTTTACTGATCCTTTGAATCTTTACTATATAACCGATATTATTCTGTACCAGGTATTCAAACTACTTTGATTTAGCCAAACATTGTAGGTATTATTATTGCCAAAAAAATCCTGTTTGGAGACACCCGTTTTCATATATGATTGGTATAAATCTTGTTAGTTCGATTAAGATGTTTTGCCTTGTTACAATCTGGGATGTCCACGATCTCCAGTCAGAATGTGATGATGCAAATTTTCAGTTCAAGTGATGCACTGCGTCAATTGAAAACCATTTTCCCTGTGTTTTCTTTTATAGATTTCAAATTTTTCCAATTTGGTAAAATATGGTTTAGGTCAGCATATTTCCTTGCCGTATGCCATTAAAAGCTGTTGAATCATTCTACAATCTGACATTAAAAGTACTGTTATAAACTAATTGATCTAAAAAAGCAAAATCTATATTGATGGCATACCCGTTATTTAAGCAAACTGCATAATAATTATAAAAGAGGTAAGTGGCACACGCATTTTATATAGAATCTTGTTGCATGAAACACGACCGCTTATCCAGTGGCTAGATCTATTTTGAAAATATGGCTTACATTCGTGATCAATAAAATCAAGAAACCAGTGTACAGAAAGAATATGCAACACATTTCCAAGATCAAGGACAATCCACGGGTCTTGTTCAAGAAGGGTTCGTGTGCATGTCTCCAGAAGTCCATCCACAGCATAATCTGCGATACCTGGTCGATAGGAACTGCTCTGCCACACCGACACGTGTCTGGCAGCATTTTTGTCTGCATAAGAAAATTAATCATATTCAACTAAATCCAATTCTTAAGTGAAATTTATCATATTTATTTCAGACAACACCAGATATGCTCCACTGGATCGTGATTGTTTAGGTGCAGCAAGAATAACACAAAAAATGTAATTCAGCAACTGACACTGATATACCATCAGCGGTTTGATAAGCTATTTTAGCCAATGCCAAATGTACTTCTCTGTGTAGTTTTACTTATCCTGCTGTGATGAAAGTCACAATTAATTTGCACGATGGTTGTTTTCATCAGCATGTACTCATTTACTATAGCAGCGTAACAGACAAATGATCCGCCAAAATATGTGGTTTGACAGTAAGCAACTGCAATGATGATGGAGCAAAATTACTAGTGCCCTTTTTCTGTTTACAAAGATATCTCGCTTTCTGAAAGCAGAGGAATAGACAAGGAAATGATGATAGGAAATCAGATACTCTCGAGGAGACTGTAACAATCAAACGGTTCAATATGAAATTGCAAAATTACAACATGACCTTATCAAAGTTTCACGGAAACTTTTTCAACACATCATCTATTTTATCATTTATTTATTAGGTTGCTCATAATTAAACAAAAATCTTTTTAAATATTGATACCACTTTCTTAAATGTTGTCAAATGATCAAATGTCAGGTGTGGACTTGTAAACAAGTTTGCCAGTTTAAATATTTAGTCCAGTTGGGAGAATAGTCAATAAGCACCTGGTTCATCATCATCGATATAAAGATATGTAAGGCGACAATATTTAGATGTGCCAAAGGATCATTTCATGCAATGACCAATCATTGGCATAAGCGGTCATGAGACAATTGCTTATGTTCCAGACACAAGTGTGGAATTTTATAGAAACATGTATGTGGGAGGGGGAAACTGCATAGACACCAAAAGCATACTTGATGTCAATTACAACCACAGAGTGTAGGGGAATGAGTATAAAATTCATATTTTCTGCGTCACAGAGAAGATATACATATAATCTTTCAACAGTACGTAATTATCTTTGCCTGAAAAAAGGAATAAAAAACCGTATTATAGTGGAAATGACATTTGCAAGTTCATGTCATGCTTTATATCTCCGACACAGAGGGCACTGCGAAAGTTACGAAAGTAATTGTAGTAATGTGGTTCTACTGATGGATGTATCAGGTAATGCCTGAATGATGCCTTTTAACATAACATGCAATACTTATCCCACTTAATAATAAGATGGAGGGATATACATTCTAAGTGCTTGCATGTATGCGCACAAATGTGCACATGCTGGTCGAGGATAATTCACGAGAAACCTTATTCTCAACGTTATATTTGTTTTTGGTGCAATGTGGACAATCAATACAGAGAATTTCTCATGGATATCTTTTTTCACCAGATGGGTTTAAGAAACATATGAGAAAATATTGACCACAATAATTCAGTGCTTCCTTTCAAAGTTTGTCAAACTTGAAAAAACATGTTGTAAGTGAATAAGTGAATAGAAACACAACAGGTCAAAGAACAAAAAGGCTGTGTGAACAGCCCATGCTCAGCTGACCTAGAGATCCATCACACTTGTGTTTCTGTGAACTTTTGATAGGACAAAATAAGCAAACACTTATCAAAAATATATTCTTACAAAGTTTGACATAGTATTCACTAGGAAAGGTGTATTTGCAGATAAATACCCGAATTGAAAACAAAAAATCACAAAAAATAAGAAATTTACAGGAGTGCCACCCGATGAATAACTTTGTTTGACCTTTTTACGAGGAATATGTCCACCAAATTACAGCTTAACCTCTAGGACGACTCTAAAGAAGACATTGAAAACAGTAAAATTAAAAAAAAAAATGGAAAAATTACAGCGCTACCTGGTGAAATCATTCAGAACTAGCAGTCATCAGGAGTATTGCTGAAGTTGAAAATAGAGAAAACAGACAAGAATCATTAAAAATAAAAAAAAAAATACTGCACCACCTATTGAACAGATTAAGAACTAAGGGTTTCTGGCAGTGTTCTTGTGTGATATCGAAGCAATTGGGTGGTGATTTCGGAGCAGAACATTTTTTAAGATTTGTCAAAAAAAAAAAAAAAAAAATTACTGGAGCATCACCATTTGAACACACTCGGAAGATATCTACGCATGGTACGTGGCCACCAAGATTGAGGTAAATCTGGTTGAAGATTTCCGAGAAGTCCAAAATATTAATTAGCATTAGAATGCCCATTCACCTAGCGATCAGCATTAACCGATCAGAACTAAAATTGAAAAAAAAAAGAAACCATTTAAGATCAGGAATCCAAAGCAGTGCCACCTGAACAAGTTTGTTTGACCCTTCCGCAAGTGAGATATCCACCAAGTTTCAGCCAAATCTGAGTGAAGTTTCTGGAGAAGACATCAAAAAAGCAATAATACACAGAAAAAATCATGAAAAAATAGAAAAAAATTGAAGTGCTACCCGGTGAACAAATAAGGAACTAGGTGTCCTTAGAAGTTTTTCTGTGTGATATCAAACCAATTAGGTGGGCGGTTTCGGAGATGTTTTTTTGAGGTTTCCCAAAAAAGAACAAAACAAAAACAAACAAAAAAAAAAACAAAAAAAAACTGGAGCATGGGAGGTCGACCAAACGTGGTTGAGACTCATCCAAGGCACATCTCCAACAAGTTTGAAGTGAATCGGGATGACAGTTTGTGAGAAAAAGCCGAAAATGTGAATTGTGGACAGACGATGGACGATGGAGGGACGGACGACCGACGGCCCACACACCCTCATAAAAGCCCGGCTGACTGACAGCTGAGCTAAAAAGACGACACAAAATTGAGATTGTCTAGAAAACGCATACAGAGTGTTTTGTTCCAGACACGGGTAGACATAGACGATCCATTAAATTCCAGTTGAATCAGTTGAGGAAAGAAAATGTGAAGAGTCCAATAAGAGATGACGGAAACCAATAAGTTATACAGTGTGTGAAAGGTTCGGAATGAAAAGATATAAATTGTTCAATAAGTATAACTGACTTTTTTTCCCACATGCAGCAACTACTATATATATAAAACTATGAAGATTACATGATTTTGGACGACAATGTAGTATTTGGAAGCGTAGGCAGGGTGTCACCACAAAACTCAAAACCTGGATACGCAGGAGTTTGGCGAGGATATCATGCATGAACCAGTGCAGCTCTGGGGTGTTGCCATCTTCTACCTTTGTAAATACCTACAAAGCAACGCTTATATTATATAAATATATATGAATCAATGTGCACTTTGCGGGAACACGCTAATCAACAAAAGAATAGTGTAATTGAAAATCAGGTCTTCTTTTGATAAAATAATCTGCATATACTTATGGATATATGTAATTTGCCTTTCTATAATATAATTGGCCTTTATTTTCACTGACATTTATGACTTCACACATACACATACACATACACAGATATATATATATATATACATATATATATGTATATATAAACATATATATATATATATATATATATATATATATATATATATATATATATATATATATATATATATTGATGGAAGTTGTCAAATTTTGTACTGGGTTTTCACAATTCAAATGAAATTCAAGTCACCAGTTTGCTGGCCAAATACAAAACTCCTCGCAACACAATGTCCAATTGGTAGGTGCAGACGAGATTAGGTCCACGAGGAGCTTTGTTGGGGAATATATCCGCCATAATTATATTTGCACACATACTTATTTATGACCGACAAATGACAATCTAAATCAAAACAAGGAATTTACTTTTACTTGATTGGAAATATCTTCGTAATCCATTAAGTGTTCTTCCAGGATACCATATGATACACTGAAAGAACGCACTCCATTTGTTGGGTCATGGATATCTCCCTGAGTTGAAAGACCATTAATTCTATACTTTCTCATGAAACGCACCTGCAGAAACAACCATAATATTACAAACGTGTGCAAAGTATGTATTCCTGCAGGAAGAGGATGAAAACTGCACGCATAAGGAGGATTATAGCCTCCTTACACACAACATTTATTCAATAATCGATACTCATGTAGAACATACTGAAGTAGTACCAGCATAATCGCTCTCCCTAGTACTTGATTGACATATTGACAGGTTGGATTGCCTATGTGAACATGTTACTCAGTTTCCCTTAAACTGGCCAAAACTACACACGTTCTCTGTTACAGCATGTAACTAAGTTTGTTTACAGATGTTACTCTCAAGAACTGGAAAGTGATTTGTCCAAATAAACACGCATTTAAAGTTAAACTTATTTATGTACATGATCCTACTTTGCAAATTGTGACTTGTAGATGCAAGAATTACTAAGGAATCATGCTTGCACATGTGACATGCTCACCTGAATAAATGGCTGGACATCTGTACGTTTTGCACACCATGATTTATCGCCAAACAATGCGGCATTGATGCCAGATTTTTCTTTCATTTGGCTGGATGCAGTTATTAATGTAGAGTCAAAATTTAACTTTTGCCCGCACGCAAGACCTAGTGTATTGCAAGGAAATGTCAAACACAGTAACGAACTCTGTGTACTTTGTGCATATAACTGCAGTGAAAATTATAGAATATTAAAAGATGACGGTATCTTTTAGGAAAATCCTACTAAAACAAGGTCGCATGTAGGTATTATGATGAATATTTCTAAGGTTGAGAGGACCAGTTTAAACCCACCAGTTGCCTTTCATGGGTGACTGCCTGTCTCAAGTCAGGAGTGAAATTTGTTTCTTCACATTGGTATTGGAAGAGTAATGTTGATGCTTTGGCAAGTCTGGAATCTCTTTGCTGTCATTGTTGGGTTTGGAATTAATGAATGTGAATCAAGTTTTTCTGTACTATAGATTATGGTAAATTAAACAAACTACAGTATGAATTTAGCATTAAAATATGACAACCATAACTTAATTTTGTTGCCAATGTTGTGTACATATAGCACTCAAAATAAACCTGAGCCAACGCCATATTATCCACAATTGTATCTTTGAATTAGCAATTGAGTCTCTGTGCACGTTTGCATTTTCATCATCAAAGCAAGCCAACTTTCTTCGTAATTTAAACACACGTAAGTCACATCCATCTCACACGACAGTAGAATCCTGACAGACAATAACTGCTCACATCTATTTAACCAATCGATGTAAAACGCCTCATTGAGAGGTATGTCTACGAACTTACTTTTTTTCTTAAACTTTCCTTTGGTATATTTCTCTCGAAGTTCTTGACTTTCAGTACTACTTTAATTTTTTCTCGACTCAAATACTAAATAATTTAATTTTTAAAACATTACCATTCTCGTAATGGACAACACTTTGTGTAACTGCACTTTCAATGTTAAACTAGTTATTGCCCACAACATTTCACATGTCCATTTATCAACTTAATGGTTATAACCTGATACTGCAGGGTTATATCTATTCTAGCCATGGTGGTCTGCCATATACTTGAGGGATCCTTTTGATTGCAAGACATTGTCAATTTATAAAAACTCTGAAATATGGGAAGGTCAATTCATTGAATTCAGTAGTAACTTTGTTCTAAAGAAAATTATCTTTGGTAATTTCTAAAGCCCCCACGTGATATAAATGAGAATTACAATAGCTTTATAAGCGGATTCACCCAGGTACTGAACATGTTAAAAAAAATAGTCGCACCTGTGAGTTAATTCTTGCAGACGATTTTAACATTGACTTACTTAAAATTAAGTAAAAGAACATTGCCAGTACATACTTTGAAACAATTACATCATTAAGCTATATCCCTCAAATTACTTTTCCAACTAGGCTTTCTCAACGTAGGGGAACTTAAATAGCTAATTTTCTCTTGAATTCTCGAATATTTGGAAGTCCCCTACTAATGGCATTATAATATCTAATATATCTGACCATTTGCCATACTGTAACACTCTAAACTATGTAAAAGTCTACAAACCTCATCCAATATATATGCAACTTAGAACCGAAAAACAAACAAACAAACAAACAAATAAAAAACATTTCCCACCAAACGTTTTTACAGGAGAATAATTCATGACACATGCATGACAAACTGGATAAAAAAACCAACTGATAACCCTACTGAAGATGATCAAATTATGGAGATAATTAAAAAAAAAAAAACTTCCAATGAAAATTTCCCATCTAAAGCTGTGATTTGCAACAAATTTAAAACCCCCAGAAGTCTAGTTTGATTACACAATGTATTGTAATTTCCATTGCCCACAGAGACCGGCTATACGGAGAGTTTAAAATCACCCGAGTTGACGCATCTGAACCCACTCACCACTCATACAATACATTAAAAAACATGATTAAAATGCAAAAAAATCGTACCAGGACTCCTGTTTTAATAAATATTAAGGTGACATTAGAAACACATGGAAGTACATGAACGAAGTGTCAAATAAAACTAAACCTAAATCAAACTTCCAAAACTTCTTTAAAGTAAATGAGGAAATAATGAATGACAAGCAAACATTTGCAAATTATCTAAATAAATATTTGTGCAGGTAGGATCCAAACTTGCGGCTGACATAACTTCTGCAGAAAGTAATGGATTTCAAAAGTACTTGCAAAACACATATACACACAAATTTAATTTTAATCCAGAAGAATTGATACTATTAACAAAGCTATTGATTCATTAAAACCCAAAACTAGCTGAGGTCCTGATTATCTGTAGTACACTACTGAAAGATATGAACCATGAAATGGCGAAGGCTTTAACTCTCATTATTAATGAGTGCATTGCTATTGGTATCTTTTCAGATAGCATGGAATTAGCAAAAGTCATTCCTTATTTTCTAAAAAAAGGAGACGTGAATCTATATTTTTAATTATAGGTCAATTTCCCCATTGCCAAATTTCTCCAAATTTTTAAAAGGTCATGTTTCACTAATTAGATGAATATTTTACGTCAAATTTGCTGTATTACGAACATCAATATGGTTTTAGAAAAAATCATTTTGAGAACTTGCATCTCTAGAACTGAAAGACAGAATTCTAGGCCTTATGGATGACCTGACCCATATGCGTGGACTTAACGATAGCCTTTGATACACTGAATCATGCGGTTTTAATTAAATGAAAATTTAATGGTGTAACAGGTACAATTTTGGATCTAATAAAGGGTTACTTGAGTGACCCCAAACAATTTGTTGAAATAGGTGAAACCAAATCTACTGTGATAAGCATAGACACTGGTGTACCACAAGGCTCTATATTAGTTCCCCTTTTATTTATAATTTATGTCAATAATCTGGCAGCAACATCACGTCTGTTTTCTCCAATAATGTATGCAGATGATACAACTGTGGTCAGCTCATTGCAAACATTCCAAAGATGTGATATCATACAAAACCCAACATAATCAAAAGTAATAAATCAAGCAGTATAACTACATGGATGAAACTCAATAAACTGCCACAAATGAACAAAAATTATACAAATTCGTGATCTTTTATACCCCACCCCACCCCCCCACCCCCCCCCACCCCCAAAACGAAAAAAGTTACAGCCCTGCAAATACCAATAGATGACACCAATATTAAATGTGTAAACAATTTTTAATTTCTTGGGTACTGTATTTGATAAACACTTGACATGGAGCAACCATATAGATAAAATTGCTTCTCAATTGTCGAAAATCATAGTGATAATGAATAAGCTGAAAGAATATCTTCCATCATACATTCTCCAACCAATCTACATCTCACTTGTACTTCCAAATCTAAATTACGGTACTTTAACTAGGGGACACAAAAGTACCAGAGTTGTTCAATTCCAAAGAAGATGTGTAAAAATAGTAAAGCGGAGCAACTTTCTTGCAATCACTGATCCAATGTTTAAAAACGTGAAACTTCTGAACTTAAGTGACATTTTTGTCCACAAGCAACCGAAGTTTTACTTTGATTTTATAAACAATCAGTTACCAGAGTACTTTCCAGTTACTAAAATCAAACCTGCATCTGAAATACATAATTATGACACACGGAACCGTAACTACATATTCAGACAACGAAAAATCTTGTGGACACAAGAAACTGCATTAGACATGAAGTCATAGATACCATTAATAACACACCAAATACTGTTGTAAATAAAGTATGTACTAATTGCAAACCCGGATTTGCCTCTTATGCCAATCAATATTTTACACATTAATATACAGTTACGTGTACGATTGCAAACTCTTATGTCTGCAATGCTCAATAATTTCCGCTAATCTACTTCATCATAACATGTCCAGACACTTCGAATTGTCGACATGTTAAAATGTGTTAGAATAATAAAGTTGCGATGATTTAATCGTTCAATTTTAATTCTAAATCACTGTTCAAACCATATCTTTTTGTGTCAGATGGCCCTCATATCAGAAGCTTAAATAGCCTTTATGGGGGTTTCCAGACCATTCTTTAATTTATATAACTTCATATGCTAAAGTGTTACATCTTTGTATTTTTTTATTTATTTTGTTCTATAATAAAGGTTATATGCAGCTACAGATATATGTATTATGTTTTGGTCGAATGAAGCAGTCTGGAATTTCGAAAAATTGGAAAAGTCTTGATATGCCTTTATATACCGGTTAATCTTATTACCATAAAAGAACAACCAGTGTTTTGTATTACAGACTGAACCCTCTTGCATACATACGTTTGACATATACTTTATTCTCACAGAAGAGAATGCAGTCCGTCCATCTGGCAAGCAGGCTTCCATAGAAATCATACTTGATATGTGCAAGATTTTCCACCGTCACATACCTTCCCACCACTGGCTGAGTACACCTGGACAAATATCCCGATATATTTATATTCACATATCATCGTTCGTGGCGATACAATATTATAAAGACTTCGTTTATACGCCCATGTGGGCCATTTATATTGTTTCATTCATAAAACCAAGAGAACAGTGTATTGGAATACGGTATTTGCTATGTTTACACTAAAAAGACATATGACGTTTTTATTTTTATGAAGAATGGGATGAATATTAGATTACAAATGAACGTTCTCTATCGTCTCCAAGTTCAGTGTCGTTTACATACCTGACCATCAACTTAAACTGCGCGCCACTTGTCACATTCCTAGCACACAACAAGGCACTTTTGTCAGAAAAGTCATCTGCATGAAGGCCCACGTGAATATCCGCCAACGTCAATTTGGCATGCACATTGCATGATTGTTCTGAAGCAATGTAAATTTTTGTTTAATCTTCTCATAATCCTACCCGCATACTCTGAGGCTTTGAATTATGCGTGTTTGTGCGTGTGTGTGTGTGTGTTTGTTTTTTTGTTTTTTTTGTTGGTTTCAGCCTCCCCCCCCTATTAAAAATCGCTGGAGCTAAATATTTACAACTCCAGAAGGTACTTCTGCTGGCGTCAAAAGGAAGGCAGCTGTTGATTACTTGTCTTGATAAAATGTGGAAAACTTATTTTTATCTGGGATAAAACGCTACATATGGTAGCCACATTTAGCAAAAGGAAAGCTGTTGAGATATATATTTGATGTTGCAAGGATTTTAAATGTTTTGAAACTTTGTGTTTTCCTCATTAGACAACTGAATAACTAAATTTGTGTAATGGGTTATCCTTTATGTAATCCATCTCTCTGTGTGTCTCTCTCTGTGGCCTTGGCAGTTTTCCATCTCAAGGACACATTTATTGCACCATGTACTTACCTTGGTTGACGTACAGCACGATAGCCACTACTTCATAGAGTTCCTGCAAGTCAATTTGTACATAAGGTCTGTGTACGTGCGTCTTACCAGCACAAGTGCCTGCAATTGAACGTACGATGCTATTAAATAAGATATATATCTACTTAGGAGGTCACTGTAGCACAAGCACGATTAACATACTTCTGGGAACGTTTACCTTGGAACCTCAATTCAATAACTTTTGCCCTCTGCTTCCCGTAAGCATTTTCACACATGTTCCGCTTGGCAGGAACTAATACTGTCGAACAATTTTGTTTAATCGCATGATTTTGCTTTTCAATTTCGTGCAAATGTTGACAGAAAGTGTGTCGTTAAAATTATGCCGCATCCTCAGAGAGGCTGACCATTTGCTTGAAAGAGAACCAATTAACGGTTATACACTTATGAACACTTTCTGTCTGTGATTCATTATTTTTTCAACGTGCCAGCTTTTTGACATATCTAATTTTCTAATGATGCCATGTGCCAGATAATAACAAAAATCTCAAACCGACTAGGATCACAGAATTGCCTTAAGTATGGTAGAATACCCTATCATTTGAAACTAAATATTATTGTTGCTCTGAGGCGAAACACACTACAATATTTACCAACATCTTTATCCAGCGAGAGCCTGGCCATGTCAAAGGAGCCTTGCTTTAGTTTGACTGGATAGCCACTTCTGATTTCCTCTAACTTGGCCACCGAGAAATCTGCAATAATTCTCACACTTCAAGTTTCATATGTTGAACATCTATCTATCTATCTATCTATCTATCTATCTATCTATCTATCTATCTATCTATCTGTCTGTCTGTCTGTCTGTCTGTCTGTCTGTCTATCTATCTGTCTGTCTGTCTGTCTGTCCGCCCGTCCGTCCGTCCGTCCATCCATCCATCCATCCATCCATCCATCCATCTATCTATCTATCTATCTATCTATCTATCTATCTATCTATCTATCTATCTACAGGCCTAGACCCCACCCCAGTATCCTTTAGATTTCCTTTTATTATTATTATTATTATTATTATTATTATTATTATTATTATTATTATTATTTAATATTATCATTATTATTATTATCATTATCATTATTATTATTATTATTATTATTATTACTATTATTATTATCATTATTATTATTACCATTATTGTTATTATCATTATTGTTATTATTATCATTATTATTATTATTATTATTATATTATCATTATTATTAATATTATTATTATTATTATTATTATTACTATTGCTTGAATCTTTGGCGGGACCGTGGGTAGCAAAATTACAGGTTGCTACTTTGATACCTATCAATCATTCAACGGGGCTTGCATGTTATTATCAGGCCTCTAGAGTCCCAATATGTGATATATCGGATCTCCCAACTAAACATTTTACCGCAAAGGGAATTTTCATAACATCTTCAATTTATACGAATAAGATTGGCGATTATCTGTAGCATGCAACAGCATTAAGCAGTCCTTGGAGGTGCTGCTGCAGGTCCCTGCCGGCACCAGTCGCATAAGGTTTTTAGTGACAGTGCCACGAATGACTGCAGAAATCCACGATCCGCCATGATAAAAAAAAAGACGTGTTGCTCTTGGCCTTGTATTCTAGACAAATGCAGCATATGTGGCAAGTAACTCAGGTGTAATGCACAACACAGCATATCAAAGCTATAACCAGAACTAACGGAATGTTACTTTCAGGCTCATTCAAGGCTTGTGGAAAAACCGTGGTTCAGTTAATGGAACTTTTGCTTTTTGGAACAGTTTGCCATTTTTTTTTTTTTTTTTTGCAAAAGTACATTTTAATACAAATAAAATTTTATCCATCTGTTTGTATGGTGTGTGACCATTTTCTGCATTTTTTTGTCAGATGTTGAGAGGCAAACTAATAACCATGGCGTGTTTTTTTTTTTGGGGGGGGGGGTGGCAAGTCTGCAAAACAGAATAATTGTATAAGCTAAGTTCGGTACAAATATGGCAAAATGATTTCAATATTGGGAGCAAACGAGCTGGTAAAATTCTGGTTTGAATACACATGCACACGGGAAACCTCCACGCTTCTGAAATAATGCTGTCTAAAATAAACTCCTCCCGTCGGTTCCTTTATATATTGATCTATTTCAAGAAGATATCATTATCTGTGAATGCTGCGCTGTTCTTTTCCATGTTGTATAGTTTCATGGTACACGAGTATACATTTACTTGCACAGCAGTTTTTCCCCCACGGTCTCATTTAGATGAACGCGATAGCTTGTGAACCTATAATGACGTTATGAGACTAACTGTTGCTCAAAATAGGAAGGCAATCTGAATTCCATATTTTGATGATGGCAACTACGTGCAATAACAGGTCATGGTTAACAATGGAGGAGTGTTCAGCCCCTCGTTGCTGTTCAGCCGCTTTTGTGGAGAAGGAACAGTCATATGCATCAAACACTAGTGTAGCACGAGTTCCATCATGATAATGTACATATGATATACAATTGTCACAAACCTTACAATATGTTGCATAGTTACGACAGACCACTTTGCAGCAAATGTTCAACGCCAAGAACAAAATAAGCATCACCAGTTTTTTTGTCATGTACATTCATTTTCGGCTTCAAGATGGTTGCTAGGGCACTCCTATTGCTCTTCCTCATTGCACTTTTATCAAATAAAGATGGTGGTTGCTTTGCATTACATAATGAAAACATCCTCTCTCTCCACTGTGTTTGTGCATAAATGAACACCAACTTATTATGCCAAGTTCACAGTCGGCGTGGTGAAAGGGTACATTTCTGTCTTCCATTTGAACTTGGGGGGTTTAATAAGTTGTTGATATCTTTTACAATACTAAATGCTGGTTTAATTTTGATTCATGCAAATAAGCTGATGATAATTGTCATCTTTTGTTTGATCCAGTAAAGAGAAAAAACACTTTCAAATCAAATTCCATTTAAAAGTAATTACATTGAAAGGTCTTTCTCGAAACTCTTACAACACGTTTCGAAATAGGCATAATTGGTGATGGCTGTGGTGGCCATCTTGAATTGCAAAGTTGTCACAAGGATGAATTTTGGGGACTTTATGGAAGGGGTATGTCTACATGTTCCTACACCTCTCCGCAAAAATTCAGCTTTCTATTATTTTTTTCCATACTTTACCCAGTTACTTTCTATTACTGCTGGATTAAATGTGGCACTGAAGCCCTCGTTCATGCTCTTCTTGTGCCCATGTGACACGGTGCGGTATGGGGACATGTTACTAGGTCATATTGATCCATATATCGCCACGTCATGTTGGCTTTGCCAAGCAATGTTGCTGCAAATTGAATGCGAATCTCATAAGCATGCCTGTTTGCCACTGCCCTAACCCAAAGTAAACTGTGGGCTGATAAACTGTACGTTTTGAGATAATATATTCTATTTCAGGCCATACAAAATAAATTGTGAGTTCCTGATTCATTGCTGCCTCATATTTTACTGCCTGCTCCGCGGCCATTTTATTTTGAAAAATTAATGGAAATAAAAAAACTAAATTCACCCCTCCGTATTTCAAGTTTCTGCTGCTTTGCCTTTTTTTGTTCAATTAAAATAAATTATGGCCGTTTACAAAGAGTAGTCCTAAACAAAGTATTGGAACAGTATATATATATATATATATATACATATATATATATATATATATATATATATATATATATATATATATATATATATATATATATATATATATATACATAAATAAATAAATATGTATGTATGTATATATATAAATATATATATGTATACACACACACATATATATATGTATATATATATATATATATATATATATATATATATATACATTATACCCAGTTCCACGTTCATGAGTGACTGAAACAATGCAAATGCTGCCTTGGCTTTTTCTTTAATAAAAATGAATTATGGGCGTTTACAAAGAGTAGTCCTTCACACAGTATTGGAACAGTATATATATAATATATATATATATATATATATATATATATATATATATATATATATATATATATAAATGTGTATGTATGTACATATATACATATATATATGTATACATATATATATATGTGTATATATATATATATATATATATATATATATATATATATATATATATATATATATATATATATATATATATATATTGTACCCAATTTCACGTTCATATGTGACTGAAACAATGCAAAATGTACATCTAATTCTGAATCTTTTGAAGACGTCCGGTAAACACTGGGTCTTTGGTATACTTGGAAAGTTCAAAACTTCTTTTGCATCAGTAAAATGTTTTCTCTGTGGCTAAATGTGTCTCCAATGTGGTTAAAGTATGGCAAACATCGCTGTGTCAAAGGTTAAAATTGTGATTCAGGCGATCGTTTTTCTTTGCTGATGATGATGTATTCAAATCATCATATGACTTATTTGGATAATCAATGTCGAAGATTAGTCACCTGGACTAATAGGAGCATGGGCCATTACTTCCTCCCTGACTTCAACCCAAGTCTCAAAAACATGCTGTCGGTGAAAACATGGATGCCGGGCACAATAAAAGTGGTATATCTGGCTCTTTCGACGCTGTTAAAGTGTACAAACCTTGATATTTTGACTCAGATAGTTCTTCGAAAGCTTCCTGTCACGATTGCAAGAGATGCGGAAGGATATTCACTCTACATTTGGAACCGATGCAGGCAACGTCTTGTGTCTGGGCTCCATTCACACAACGCAATCATTGGAAGCATTGTTCACAAACATATTAGTTTTGTCTTCGGTAAAACCAGCCGTTTACCGTAAATATCTTGCGCAATAAGCAAAACAATAACATTTGACGCTTTAGAAATGAGTCAGATGTAACAAGTGACACATGTACAAGTCATAAATGCTTAAACATTTATAGTGTGCAGTTGCACAGGGTATCCATTGTAGGAAAATAACATTAATTGGTGAACAGATAAATTAAAAACTGCTTTCAGATGTCTTAAATTTATTTTCAATCCAATGTTGCAGATGTATGGTATGGTACATGCTGCATGGGACATCTCTGTCTTTGTGCACAGTGTAGAGGGCAATGTATTTTGAAGCCAAAAGCCAGCTTCATTCCATGAAGTAACGAGGCTACCAAAGTATGATAGGAGTACCTGCTACACCTGACCTGTTTAGCCTATGTGTTTACAAAATAAACCTGTCATAGTCTTGTTGAATATATTATCATGTACAGATTATCAACCATGACAAATACTCACTGACATTTAGAATAATTAAAAGTTCAGGTTCAAAAATTATGCTTACTATCCAGCCTATTCCTTCAGGACCTGCAGTATACCTGTGGAACTTAAATTGTCCTCAGTTCCAACATTTGGTTTAATATACCGCTACCTAATGGCCTCAATGTACTACATACACATACAAAATGGCTTTTAAGTTCAACACTCTCTCAAAATGCACAAGTGTGACATAAAGAATTCTTAAAACTTGAATTTAATAGCATATCTCTACCGGAGAATTAATTTCATCAATTTCAGGGAGTGAGAATGCTTTTTTCCTCGGGAGCTTTAAACGTTTTCTCATGCAAATCTAGAATACCTGCAAAAGACATTTCCATTTCCGTTGCATTGTTTCAGCATATTGAAACCTATTGTTTCATACATGAAGAAATTATTAAAGATTCCATATTCTGTAACTATGATGATATGCAAATGCTTAAAGCACCATTGCAGAATATGGAATATTAATAAATAATTTATTTTCATATGCTATTTACTTTGAATGCTTTGGTTTAGCAAAAAAACTATCCGGCCTCGTCAATATCTGAATTTTTAGGGAAAAAATATGAAAAAAAAAATGATAATAATAATAAAAAAATAAATAAACCCACCAGGCCTCGTCAGTTGAAACAAAGGTTCATGAGAAACTCATTATTAATTTTGTAGGGCCTAATGTATTTGTATGTTTGTCTCACCCATTACTTAAAGAAGTTTTTTTAATGTTTTCTTTCCTTTAAAACTACTATAAATATTTAATCTTTCTCAGATTTTAAAAAGGGGTAGGGCTGCCAGATGGACACTCTCAATCTTAAATGCTGCTATTTTGTCTTTCCTTCACTGTTGGCTGTTCGGTTGATCTATGTTGCAGGTTACTGCCCCCGTCAGAGGTCAAGGATTTCTTTCGGGGTAGTCAATCTTTGTTTATATATTTGAGGATTGGGGAGATTCGTGAAATGAGAAGCAGGTAAATGCTGCGTTGTTTCTGCTGCAACTCCATTCCCAGGCGCTCATACTTTCAATTACACTGCACTTGGACGTTTACTTGTCAAGCGTTTGGTTTTAGCTGCTCTGACGATTTTTGCAGATGCGTAAAGCTTTAATTTATTTCTGCCGTGTGCAAAAGTTGCGGGTTAGATATGTAAATTTTGAAATTACATTTCGGCAGGTACGAACAGGGGAGGGCGGTGTGGTAATCTGGGGCTAGTTTTTCTACATATGGATTTCGGTTTACAGGTTCTGTTTCTGGGGCTGTCGTGTCGGGTGAAATAGTTCTTCATGCCCTGTAAATGCTTCAGAAGGCTGTGAACAAACATTTTCTTTCTTTTTAGGTCGCGTAACTATGCTGCTCTAGCTTTGTTCTAAGGGGAATTCGGACCGATCTAGCATTTTGTTTTAAATTTTCATCTAGCTTTATAATTGTTGTGTGTACAACAATAGTAGCATTTAGTACAAATTCGGTGCATTTCATGTCTAAAAATAGGATGGTGGTTTTCTTTTTTTTTTTTTCATTTTTTTTGCATGGTTCCCGGGATGAATTAAGCAAAGAAATTGAGCTATTAGTTAACATGCGGATTTTTTGCGTGAATTTCTGTGTGGCACAAGAGAGGGTTCCTCGTAAGATTTTAAATATATTTGTGTGGCACAAGAGAGGGTTCCTCGTAAGATTTTAAATATATTTGTGCTAAGTTGTTCCTTGTGTGTGCAGAAATATATTGCACTAGGATATTTTGTTCTGTATTTAAAATATCTCCTGCTAGATTTTTTTCGTGTTATGTTTTTACAGGCTGAGGATAGCCCTACCTGTTTAACAAACGTGGGTTGTTTAGGATCTGAAGTCAATGTCGTTTCATTAACAAATGAGTTGTTGCGATTTTTTTTTATATTAAGTAAGCCAGCAAGGTATTAGAGAGATGGAACTTAAACCTTTAAGATTCTTCAAAAAATATTTACAGCCCTCTATGAATATTAGACAGGCCTCTCAACTGTTACTAGCGTATAATGTTAGGTTGTGGTGAGGTAAACGGGTTAATAAAAAGATAAGGTGACAGGAATCGGAAAAACTGGTTTTTCCAGGAGGTCGGAAGCAGGGAAAGCCTGGAATTTGAACGAAAGTATCAATTGTTTCCAATTGACTGATTGGATATTTCTGGGTAGCTCATGCATGTCCTCATGGCTGGTAGACGCTAAACAGTTCCACATGAGGTCACACTGGTACTGTTTATTGACCCACAAAGTTATCCATGTGTCTGTGTCAGCCTAATATGATATCTGTACTTTAATGATTTTCCTTGTGTTTTTCATTAAGTGAATTTAAAAGGAAATTATACTTAGTTTCAAATGCTTAATACTGTAACACATTGAGGGATTCAGGGGTTGGCAAGTTCAGTTTCCGCCAAGTGTAAATGTCTTGTTTCGGATAAAGAAACTCTTCAAAAGATATTTAAGAATTGATCAACAAGTGGTCCCAGGTTCTCTGGAATTTTCTGAAATTTAAAATCATATGCGATCTCTTTGTTGGAATTACTTGAAAGCCAGATGTTTCTATGGCTTATTTGCTCTGAATATTGGATCAATCGGATTCTGTACTGAAAACGTGTGTTCAAGCTTATTGTCATTTGGTTACTTTTAGGAGTAAATGGAATGAATTTTCAGTGTTCCACAAACTAAATCAAAAGTTTTAATGTTTTAATGCGTAAATATAAGGCCGAGAATATTATACATTGAATTACGTTCATGTTCTTGTCAAGAAAAGCATATTCAAACGGTAAAGACGTCACTGTGAGGTATGTTATGTTGGATTGGCAGAAGTTTCGATGGATTATGAAAATGATAAAGTCCATTGTTAAACGAACGATATATATCACAGATTAACAGTAATGAGTGTTTGTTCACTTCAATCACTCTCTCTGCGTAATCCTTTGTTTGATCAATGGCACCCTTTATATCATTATTTGTTCATTCTGCTCAGTAGGCTGTGCCACATGTATATTAACAAAAGTTTCTGTTTTGTACAAAAAAACTGTCGGAAAAAAGGATAACTTGCTGTAGTTCGTCTGGGTGTAAAACTTTATGTTCTTATACTGTATGATTTAGCCATAGTAAAAGTTTTGACATCGACTGGATGCTGACCTGAGGTGTTTTACCCTTGGCGACCTGCTAGGCTACCTTGATGATTCTTGATGATTCCTACAAAATCCAAGTTTAAGACTTTGGATATCTTAGTCTTAATATCTTGGTACATTACCCTTCAAGTTTTCAAGACTTTTGTTATATTCAGAAGGAGATGTTTCCACAGGGCATTGAGGCCTGGGGAATTTATTCCTAATGTTGCTGCAGGGTACAGCAATGACCATCATACCTTGTACCTCACATAGCGAACGACTTGTCTGTTTTCTTGACCTGGAAGCAATCTGGAGTATAATCATCATACCTTGCGCTACACCACAAATCGATTAATGTGTACGTACGTGTCGCTAATTCAACGATGGTATTAAGGGATATGAGTGCATATATGTTGCGGTATTTATGCACATTACACAGAATAACTTCCATGCGTGTATTACAGCTGTTTCATTACAATTATACATACTGCACACGGGTACAGTGTCACATTCCACCTCCTTGCCGTTCAAGTTCAAGCACCAAGGCATCAGAAAATAATGTCGTTGTTGGCGACACAAGCTGTCATACTGGAAACCAGAATACTGCAGTTCTTCATGATAGAAAGCCATCCACTTTCTTCCTTTAGTACACCATGGCCTACAACATAAGTGTTACCGTACTTGGTATTCTGATGGGTATAAATACCATTATTTCACATCATCGCTATATTCGAGCACTCCTTTTCCCGTGCCTTTTACCTGGATTAAACCATGTGAATAAATCATGGCAAATAGCTTTATATTTGAATAACTTGATTGAAAAATGAGTTTTATCGACCTTAGAGAACATGAAAAATCAAAGGCAGTCTGGTCATTTAGGATTCCTTTGTATATTATAATAATAATAATAATATATATTATCAATGACCACCCAAGGCGAAAACGCTCACCCAACTTCAGAAAGTTTCATCCTGTTTTCAGAAGAAAAAAAAATGAAAATGATGGGATATTTTTTGCAGTTTACACTTGCTGCTAGAGCTAGATATTAATAATAATGAAGCCCAGTGTATGCTTCTTATTGTAACAACTCTACACTGGAGTGACGTCGTGCCTACTCTATCACTCTGACCCTATTCTCACGCTCTAGCAATATTATTTTTTCAGGTTTTGCTCAATAACTTTCGTTCTACCATGATGTCAAAGTTGGTTGCTCTGCTAAATCTTTTCAAGGCTATATATGACCTGTTGGTCCTAGTTATGCTGTTAAATGGTTTCATATTGGAAGCTATTGCCAGTATTCTACCGCCACCAGAGAAATCAGATTCTGTATTGCATCATCATGAGTCAAAATCCAGAAGCACACAACTATACTTAAATATTGAAATTCTATTCGGTACACTTTTACAATAATTCCAATATGTGCACCCTTTCACGTTGATGTAGGAACAATAGTCTTACCTGATGGGTCATGTACTATGTTGTTTGATATTTTAAAAATCTTCATGGCTTTAGAAATTTCAAAGAGTTAGGTAGTAATTTTCCTGATACATAGACTCTGCAATACAGACAGCTTGGATTGGAAAGTTTTATTACCTGACATACTTGGCTGAAGTAAAAATACATTTTCTGCCGTGTGTTCATGATTTCAGCCAAAATATAACTAAAAAAGGTTATTTGTCAAATACATGTACCTCGCATTACACTTCACAGCACCATCGGGCTACTGCATGAGTAACCAAATATTTCGAGATGGAACTGGCTGGTTGCCATAACTACAATAACACTATGGCGTCAATGGGGCATCTATTGGAACTTATAATAATTCCATGTTCCTGCCCTTGAGGATTTATTTATGAGTTGTCATCAATATCAAAGAATGCACATTTAGCATGTTTACCAATGTGCTCTCATAGTACATCCATGACCTCTGGATTTTTGTATGGGATGTTTAGTGGTGAAAAGATGTATCAGATTGCAGCGTTTCCGTTATGCTGTAAGTTTTTTTTTTTGTTTGTTTGTTTGTTTGTTTTTTTTTGTGTCAAATACCTGCAAACTCCCTTTGATGTGACCTTGATGGATCCTCTGTAACTTGCGCCAATGTCACTGGGATAATAGCAAACACTTGGCTCTAGCAAGAAATAAATGCGTCATTACAATTCTTTTGCTCACAGTGATATAGCCATGCATTTTTGCATGTTTCAATCAAATAATATGTAAATTGCATTTAATATCTCTTTGCTCACTTTATATGTGAATAATGGATACCACCATAATTGATAACAACCAATCAAACTACATTTATATTTATTCGACGTGTTATATACATTACATACGCCATGAACACTCCATCTTGCAGAACCTATGCTCACACATTCACGTTCTTCTTTCAGAACCCTGATACAAAACTCAGTCGATACCCGATCTCATCTGTACTCATAACGTATTGGTTATGTTAAACAGTAAGCTGCAGCTGTTGCAAGCAAATCGACACACACAAAGTTTTCAAAATTAACTCTTCATGTGTTCAAGTTTGAGTAAAGCACAAATTTTATTATACTTGTGCTGAAATTTGGACTTGGCCGTGGCACAACTCTGGTAGTTACTGTGTACTGTGTGAGATACTATCATGTCCATATTTGGAATAAACTATCATTTGATCCTCCAGATTTCAATTGTCTTTGCTATTAAGTGGCTGATAAACCACTCTAGTCAAACATAAAGGAATATACAAGTCGATTAAAAACAAGTTTATAATATGTGTGAGAGATTTGAAAATGCCACCAGAAATACATTTGACAACTTATGGATCAATTTCATCCAAACCTGGTGATGAATTAATTACCCTAGCAACGAATAACGACTCTGATATCCTGTTTCCGCAATAAAGTGGAACTAAAATAAACATGGATAGTTCCCTTTCCAGCAGGATGAAAACTTTTGGTTAGTCGGATGTGGATCAATTAAACTTGATTGGGTCCAGCATTAATGAAAAATTTGTTGAAATCAGTAGCAATGCCTTTCTTATCAGACAAAACTACTCCATTATATTTAAAGTTTTCAGTAACTACACTTTGTTTATTTTTTTTCTTACATTACTTATAGCTTGCCAGAATTTATCCAAGATTTGTTTGTTGTTTTCAATAAAAGTAGCATATTATTGCATTTCAGCAATGCGAAATAATTATCCAGGTTATATTGTGATATCTTTTGTATTTTTTAACATTTTTATGGGCATTACATTTTGAATGAAAAACTTCATTTTTCCACCCAGTTAATTTTATCAGCCCAAAAGTTTACCATGGGTTATAAATTTATATCTTAACTTAATTTGGATGGAATTGACGTAATGTACAAGCCAACTAGTTTTCGATCCCATTACTTTGATTATCTCGGTACTGATGAGGACAAAACTGAAATCTGACGTCCATCTTTGTATGTATTCTTTGCAGTCTTTTTTGGTCAGTATATCATGTGCTGGATGGGTCCTACCTATTCTAGGAACTGAAGAGTGTCGTCTGACAGACAACACCCTCAAATCAGCCTTAGGACTTATATGTACCATCAGATAACACATCTAATCCTCTGCAAAAGTTGACTTTCTAATAACATCCAAACATAAACTACTTTTGCTCAATAATATTCCTGTGCACTTAATTACACAAAGCACAATACACATACTTTTCTAAAATGCACCACCTTACTTTGATAATAGCAGTAGTAAAAGGTTACATTTGTTTCACCAAACCATAACCGGGGAAGGCTTCCGTTAGTCGTGACTGAACTGTTGCCTCCAATGGGTATCGACATGAACTCTTTGTGTGTTAGCATACCAGCCACGTGTGGACAGTGATGTCCTTTCTGTCATTGAAATCAAATACATATCTCGAAAAATTAATTCTTCTGCATTTCTTTGGTTGTTGGTTGTCTTGATTTGTTATACCATCTAAAGCCATTATTCAATCTTTAAAAGAACCTGCATGACAGAATCAAGTATTTTTGTCCTTGATCTTGAAGGCCGGGGGATATAGACCCAATTCAAGCTACAATAAAAACAAGATCTAAGGACCATCTATGGGCGTCTATATCATCTGCATGTAAGGAGAAACGTCTCGTCCTATTTTTCTGATCTTTATCAAAAGAAATCCGCTGATTTAGTAAACAGCATGACCATGTACACGTTTGCATCATTTACTTCAACATTACTCTATATTATAATGATGCCAAGTTGCGGGAAGCCAGAAATTTAACGAAAGCCATATGGATAAGAATATTGCATACGTTTATGGTCACCAAACTTTATGACCAGGAAACAATTGTTTTTATAGGAGTCTAATATATTTTAGATGATCTTAATCAATATGTATTTCACTTTAACACTTCATTCAAAATCACACTGCGAATGCCTTTGCACTCTTATTCTAGGCCCCAATGTCTCATTTTTATTCTGATTACCTTATTCTATTTTGCGCCTTATACTTCTCTTAAACGAAAGCTAGATTTGTGGTCTCAACTATCAATGAAAATATCTTGCTTTAAAATTATTTTGATAAGTAGCATCTCTAACTGTAAAATTGGAGCAATGAAATAAATACATCAACTGCAGTCTTCTTACAAGCTGCTGTTTCAGTCTTAATATTTTTGCCTCCTTAGGGGGCAGCATCGTCAGTCTTTCTACACAAATGTTCTTTGAGCAAAAGGCATAAACACAAAATTGGAATTCGTTTCTACCATCATTTAGGATAATACTTCTTTTAAAGGAAAAGATTGCTGTCTTAATAATTGTGCCAAAACTGTAGAGACTTTCATCCGGTACCCCCGCCCAAACTTTATAATTCATAATTTATGTGCAGTTTGGTTTGCTTCTGTCCCTTTCATAAAATTCTTCTTCAGTAACTTACGAATAATTAAAAAAAAATGGTTGGCGTTGCTATCTCTTTGGCCTCTGTATATTTGGTTTTTGTGCGTGGCAGCAACTAATTCAGACCTCTAGTTAGCACCAATAATATGTCTAAAAGCTAACTCCCATTGTTTAAGATCAAGCAAAAAAGTTTGTAATTTGATACGCACTTAAAAAAGATTCTCTTCCCCGTGTGTCTGCTTAGCAATCCCCATGCTCCAGCACATTGCTGCGCATTATCGCCAAAACATTTTCCCAATTCTTACTTTTAACGAAAAAAATTCACGTTTTCAGAGTCAAATTGGCAGACAGACCGCTTAGCAGAGATCCATACACTATAAAGGTGTGGTTTCTGGACAGTTTATATCAGCGGGGGTCATATGCACATATGGCCATGTCAATCCACGTGTAAACCTCCTAGTTTTAAATTTAACAAAAACTCCCTTTGGTCTTGTCCATATTTATGCATTAATTTTTAAAACAATTCTGTCACACTAATGTATTGTTGTTTCTGAGTACACTGGAGGTCACTAAAACATAATGACAAATCTAAAACATATCATAAATTACCCTTGTTAAGCCGCCGTTGTGGATATGGTCCCCGCTAAATTTTACGGTCCAGAAAGCACACCGTCCTAGTTTATGGATCTGTGCGGAACTGTTTGTGCAGACCGTAGAATCTGTGTACTTGTGTTCAATTAAAGGAAGCAGCTGACACCATATTTTTCGCGAGAATATGCTATGCTGAGCTGGAAAATGGGGTTGTTATCAGATGCACGGGGAACATTTTTCCCGAACGTGTATTAAAGTGCAAGGCTTTTTGCGCGATCCTAAACAATGTGAGTTTTACTTTTATTATTAACAGATTGTGTCTACTATTTGCAAACTTGTACACCTACATACATATTAGAATCAATGAATACGGCAACTGCAATAGTATTTTTCAACATTTTGTATTTTTTATGTACCTGATGATTTCTACAGACGTTGGTTAGAACATAATTGGTGCACATATCTTATAAATTCAACAACGACAATGAACAGTTTTATATAGAAAATGTCAGTATATATTCTGCCCTATCTCTACTTACCCCACATTTGGGGAAAAAACATAATGTGTTCAAAAATCTTATAAAAACCTTATACAACGACCCAAAAGATAATTTTCACTATTTTCCATCACTCTGTATTCATCATAGAATAGCCTATTGCTGCAAATTATCGCCAATTGCAATTACACTGTTAATTGTTTATGTTTCATTCCCTTCCCCCCCACACAATTATACGAATGCAATTTTTCCTCAAGCATGCAATCTTTTCTGCCTGCTCATTACTGCAACAGGCGCAACTATTCCAATAACAGTTTAAGACCAACATAGCGGTCAGACATATACAATATGGTAACAAATGCAATTTTATTCGTACTTTATCCTGCTCCCATGGAATAAGTTATTTTTTATTCGAAAGATTCGTAACTGATTTCTAATGGTAGGAAGGGTGTGATAACATCATTTCGTATCGTCATGCAAGTATTTACAGTAAGCTGATCACTCATTTTTCAAGCAGGCAAAATTGCACTGTGAATAGAAGTAAAAATCCATATAAATCAACGAAAACACTGCAGGTCTTTTTGCTGTCTTCATAGTTTGTCTTCTTGTACGCATAATGGGTCTGTAATATGTCGACCAGCAGGTAAGACCATGATCATGGTATTCTCGGGGAATGCATTGCCTAGTTATGATAATCCGTCTGTTGTCTTTCAAATCCACTTGGCAACTATCTCCATCTTTTGTCACGTCAAATATCATTACACATTGTGAATTGTAAGTCAACTATACAGATAACACATTATCTTCACTTTATTGTTCACCCTCATACACCCATTTAATCCATATTGTTGAACAAAAAAAATAATTAGTTCTAATGTTTTCTCTAAAGATGCACAAGAAACCGAGACAGTACCGGTCTACAAAGTCATATAATGCTTACGGACGTCGTTTTATTAGCAAAGAACATTGAATGGAATCAAATAAAGACCTTTATATATTTGATTAGAATAAATCATGCTACAATGCTAATGTCAATCTGTTGCCGGTTCCCACATTTACGTAAATACTGTTTTTTTTGTTTTTGTTTTTGTTTCTTTTGTTTTGTTTTGTTTTTTCACTCGGGCCACAACGCATGTGATTGGTTTAAAAGTAATATCTGCAGTTATTATAAAATAGTAGACTTGCTGTGGCTTGAATGAAAACATTTATCATCCTAGATTTGTTTGTACCAGTCTGCATATTAGGCCAGTCCATTTTACACGACAGAGGTATCCACATGGAATGCGACAAGTGGCAAAGGTATTTACGGTCAAAATTCAAATGATACTGAAAAAATATGTATATCTTCAGGGAGCCTGAAAAATAGTAGCCAAGATACACATGACATCCTCACCTTCTCAGGCTTTCTAAGAGCAGAACACATACGGTTTTAAGTAATCAAATATTATTTTCGTATGAAAAGGTTACTCTTTAGGGCCTACTTAATGCAAGTCGGCATTTATTATACCTGATGTATGTCAAGCCATGCTGTCTATTGTTCTTTCTGTGCAAATTATTGTTCGATTTTAAATCTCGAGATGAGAAATCCGGATCTACATTTTCCACAAAGTAGAAAAAAATATACATGCTTATCAATATAAAATCTTATCTTATTTTGCACGATATGTTGTTTATGTTACATCCACATCTGAGATATTCAGGCATGAACTACATTGAGCATGGCATACAAGTGTTAACCAAAATCTGTTAACGAAGTCAAACAAAACGAAAACTCTGAGCTTTAGTGTGTCTGACGATAATGCTTCGCTCTGCGTGCAAGCAGGTTGTAAAACAGCATATGGTAGCTCCCTTTCTTGGTCTTGAACTTTTTAAAAGCACAAGGATCATTTTCACATCATTGTGATCATCCATTACCAGCAAGTTACCAAAAGAGATACTTTGTTCTATTGATAACACATTTTTCTGTTTCAGCTGACATATAAGCAGATTGCACGTCCAGTGAACCTGGTTGCAAAACATGACATGTTATGTTATGTAAATGCTACAAACACCTACATGAAGCAAATTTATATGTGAAATTTAATAAAGTATATAAGTCACCTGGAGAAATAGGAAAGCTTCGGAATTTGGAACCACAAATGGGTCTGTTTCATTTTTGTAATCCATACAGCAATACCTGATTTGAAAATTCTTTTGATTCATTGATATAGTTGTAGGGGTAAAACCAGCAATATCCACACGTAATCCATCAGCCAGCTTAATATTAATATTTCCCGGCATGAAACCTAGATAAAGAAAACATGAGAGTATCCAAAAATATTACTTAAAACTGTCTAATTTGCTAACGTAGAAAATAAAGAGCTCTTCCAGCTACCATTACATGTAAAAATCAAATCTTGAGAAAATCTGTTTAATATTGTAAAACCCAAAATGGTCAGAAAATCGGTTTATGCTGTAAAAACAAAAATGGCTCTTTTGGGTTATTCGTTTTTGTCATTGCTGACTGACGGATCAAAAGATGCAGGCAAAATTGATGTGATATTGACTTTGTTCATAATGTTTCCAGTGATGTGTCTCTGAGGCTTTAAATATACAATAGCATCACATGCCTCCTACCACCACTTTTGAGATCTAGCAAATGTATGCTGGTATTGTCTATTGCACCAAAACACGCATTAAAAACAGTGAGCCAAAATATATTGACAGCAGGTTTAGGAAGGCCAGCTGTAGAAGAATGTCCCAACACAAGCATAACAGATGAGGAGCCTTGCGTGGTACAACATAAGTGCCAAAACAATCGTGAATGTTACCATCACCTAGACATTATTCTGAATGTTGCACTGGCAGCTCCTGGAACCCTTAGCCAATCCTTCCTGATGGTGTGCACAATGAGCTCCCTGACCTTTTTGGCTAAATATTCTTTTGGGGCGAAACAAACAGAAACGTGGGCGATCACATAAATCTAAACTTTACAGTCTGATGGTGACGTGTCCCCTGATGACTGTGAATCCCCAAAGCAGACCATGCTTTCTCAAAATGGATGCTTCTGTTCACTATGGTTCGGTATTGCGAGAAAAGGCATGTCATTTGTAATCAGGGTAAGCTCAAATTCTTGAAAATATGGAATCACATTTTAAAAGCTGGATGATGAGAAAAATTGTGTTCTAAACAGCAATAAGTGCCTGATCTTTCAGACCTGAATCAATTTAAAATTCTGACACATTCACTACGTTAGGCTACCAGGTGTTAGCTTCTGGTATTTTCCATGACATTTGTGTCTACCCTTATACATAGTTCAGTCATTCAAGTTTCATCAACAAAATTATAGGTCATTTATAGGTAAATTTTTGTTGAAAGAACTTATTCACAGACATATGAATTCGTATTCAAAATGTTTAGATATGCCACTAGAAATCAGAGTAAAATCAAGAGATACAAAACTTGTTGTTGATATGTCCAAAAATAGCAACATACCTTTACTTGTTCAATTTCATTTACGTATATATAGTGTCACCTTCTAAAATGTTTCAGACATCAGCAACCATGGGTACCCTGAGCATGATGAGAGAATGTTCCGTCTTGACATGGTCCTGTTGCCTTCAGAAAGCCTGGTCTTGCTACTCTTGTCCAGAACCTACAATTTATTGACAAAAGAGTAATATTTTGACGTGTGCCTGTCAACACTTAGATACACGTACACACATATCAAGTGGTGAACCACCATCAAATTACACAGATACTGGTAATGTATTAAAGTGTGCATAACTATATAATAGGTGAAATTAATAGGACATAAAATGCCACTATCAAATCATAAACTGTTTCTTCAGGGACAAAGTGCATCTATTTACACATCACCATCACATATAACACGCACGGCAGTAGAGTGCATGGGTGTCATTAATTTGAAACCTGTCCAAATCATAAAGGTACACATTAGAAAAAAAGAATATTTCAAGCTCAACATAACAATTATTAGCCACCACCAAAGCATTTCAAGTCCATATGAATACAGTGCACACATACGCCCCCCCCCCCAAAGTGAACACCAGGCCACACCGACCTAATCAATTAATGCTGCTAATACATGAAGCAAATCACAGCCACTATTTTTCAAAAGACTACATATTTAGCTAATTAGTAGAATAAATTTTTCTAGCCAATTTTATAGGCATGTATCATCTTTCTATTCAAGTCAGCAGCACTTTCCATGTTTGTTAAGCTTCAAATGTTAGTTGGCTGACCCACATTAGTCCAGCCGCAAGACATATTCCGTTTGTATCACTGTCTTTAATTTGTTTTATCGAACATTACTTGGGTTTCATCTGGGAGACTTTTAACCTGTGCAAAATCGCACTAAGCCTACTTTTTCCGTTTTCAAAGTCACTGTTTTGTTTTTTTGTTTATTTGTTTGTTTGTTTTGAAAGATATTTTAGCTGGGCTTCTTTTTCTATTTTACAGCTATTTTTTAATTTATTCCTGTGCACTCTTTCTGTTTCCTTTTTCTTTGCGTCTTTTCTCTCTTCTTTTACTTTTACGTTCTTGCACATGCACTGCATGTGCTGCCCGGCATGATAGCAGCACTACCTTGTCAGCCTTGACTAAATATGGTTCTCACCCACTGGCTTTCATATCATCTTTGGTGTGTGTCAGTATATTGATATTGTCATAATTCAGCTGTACTGTCTCTTTTCTCACTATTCTCTTGTTCTGTGACTGGTTTCTTTTTGTGTCAGCATTTCCGTGTACCGGTGTTAATGCACGATTCACAACGTTGCTAAGTGCTGGGAATTTCGGATGTCCTAGCAGACAGCCAAATATCACAAAAACGATGTAGCCCTACTTTCTTCTTTCTTTTTTTTCTGTAAACTTAGCTGACTAACAAGAACTGAAAGGTGATAGGCCTACCAAGTCTCTCTTTTTTATTTTTGGCACAAGTATTAGAATTTGGATTTTGAGCGGTTAGGCATATTCGTTTTGGGGCACTATAGTCTGCAGTAAATGAAGAATATTTGAAAGGTTGAGAACCACCAGTTGCCTTTTATGGGTGACTGCCTGTCTCAAGTCAGGAGTGAAATTTGTTTCTTCACATTGGTATTGGAAGATAAATGTTGATGCTTTAGTAACTCTGGAATCTCTTTGCTGTCATTGTTGGGTTTAGAATTTATGAATATGCATCATGTTTTTCTGTACAATTTCTTTGTGCCAGTAACCTTTACATTACCATGCTTCATTTTAACTAGATTATCCATCTTTATTTGATCCTCACTGGGGTGAATGACCAACTTCACAAGGTATATTGTCACAATGTCTTCGGCCTTCTGTCCATCTACTAGATCAAGCTTTACAGTCCTCTTCGTGAGTTGTATTACAGGTCCATGTGTGCTGAACAAAGAATGTGTATCAAAGTACTCTCTGACTGCAAGGAACCATGAAATACTTCAAAGAGAGGTTTTACATTTTGCAAAAATGCGAGTTGAATTTCCAGCCTCTCATTCTTCACGTGTCGACAAATTCTGACATAATGTACATATCTATCAAATTTTCCTTTGGCTAAATCAGACTCAGACGCAGACATAGTTTTATTTGATTGATTACAAAATCATCTAAGCAGATAATACCAATACAAAATTGTAAACAAATATATGACTTACATAAAGAAAGGGAAGAAGGTATTTCAAGACAAAAAGTCAGGACGAACCCCACCAAGGATATTCAATCCGCTATCGCGGGGGCCATCTTTGGGTATGTTACCATGAAGTGTGAATCTATTTATATAGTCGTTAACATTGTACAAAAACTGGAGTACAAATGAAAGTCAATCAAATATTAACCATAGCCACGTAAGTCAATCAATTATAATAACGGACAAAACAGTTTGCTATGGTGCAGAGCTCAGAGTACTTATTGATAAGGATTTTTTTTTATATAATTGGAGATACCATAGTAAGAATGGGTTGTGAGCTTTTCTTTAATATTTTGTGGCAACTCTTTTAGAATTCCAGGGATATAGTAACGAATACAATTCTTCGTGGAGGCTTTTAAAGGGAGGGGATTGCGAGGAATGTGTCGATGTCGGGTGTTATGCGTATGGGTAATTGGTAAGGGAGCAGACATATTATCAAAGTATCTCGGCAACTGATTTTGCTTATATCTTTGGTAGAATTTCAGTGCCTTTAGATATAATTGATCCTGGACCTTTAGTATATTAAATTGTTTAGAAATGGGTTCCGTATGTGCATAGTAAGTTGAAGAACTTACAAGGCGGATTGCTTTCTTCTGTAAAGTTACAACTTGAGCACATGAATGGCCCCAAGCAAGAATAGAATAGTTAAGATGTGGCAGGAACGAAAAGCTATAAATGAGCAAGAGACCTGAAGTTGGTAAAGAATTGTGAAGTCTTTTTATCATACCATTTATACGAGATAGTTTACTTGATATTTTATTAATATGGGCTTTCCAGTTAAATTTCCTGTAGCATGAGTCCCAGGAAGTCAAACTCGGTTGTTCTTTCTATGAGAATGTAATTAATTGATCGATTTTTGTTTAAATTAAGTTGACGTTGTGGAAAATGAAAGATCATGTATCTGGTTTTGGAAACATTTAAGGATAGTTTATTTGCTACAAGCCAGCTGTGTACCTTGTCTAGCTCAAACTTAATATTTGCTGAAAAATTTTCAGTATTACATCCACTGTTGAAATGAAAGGAACATAGAGAGTTTATGAGGGTTGTGTCATCGGCATAGAGAATAGCAGTAAATTTTGAGGAGGCCAAATACATATCATTTATATATAAAATGAAGAGAATGGGACCTAAAATTGAACCCTGTGGTACATCTCTAGCAATAGGTAATGATTCAGATTGCACGCCATCATACTCGACAAATTGAGTTACCTTATTCTATACAACACTCAGATGTTCTCTTCCGTAATATACTTACCTGCCAAAGATCTGGGCTTCCAGTTGGCAAGTAGTGTGAAGGCGCGTACAGGCATGTCCTGGGACTGTGTACCATGTACACTTTCACACTTCACTTGTTTCATCATATCACTCACACATGGGTACCCAGGGTATGCTGTACACACTCTGAAACACTTTAGGCAACTCTGGAAACAAAACTATGGAGATAGATTTGTTTATTATTATTTAATTTGCTTCTTTTTATTGTTTTTATTCACATTTGCCTAGTTTCAAAAATATGAAATTACAACACTAAAGCATAAAATATATTTTATAGGCCTTTCAGGCATCTTGCAACAAATTTAGGCCCTCTTCTTATAATAACGCATTCTATATGTTTTATACGAATTATAGCTTTACTTGCATCACTGCTATTTCTACATTCAAAATTCTTATCTGACATCTTGGCATTTCAGTTTCGTCCGTCTGTGGGCATATAGCATCCATTTATTTTTATGTGTTACGTACTATGAAGTTTTATAATTGGGTCAGCTGTGTGATGTCATACTTGATTGCAGTTGTCCATATACCTTAAGTATGTGGAACACATGCTTAAACATAAATAGAGTCGGAGTTAGAATTGATTTTATTTGACCCTGGTTGTTTAAAAGGACTAGGTAAACATATGCTTAAACGTAAAAGAGTGAGAGTTAGAATTAATATGAGTTGACTGTAGTTGTTTAAAAGGAGTATGTAAACATGGTCACTGAGATATAATACTTTGTTATCCATGACTGAGATGGTATCACGCCAGAATACATGTTGTGGGAGCAGTTTGTTCTTGCTCACTCGACATATGCAGCATTTGTACATCATATATTCTATGTGGTGGTTCACGCCAGGCTAAAGGAGTACATATCAAGCTATTTTTATTTCACTGCGCGTGTATGTTGTCCAACATTCTGAATCCTAAGCTCTTAGGTAATGTCATTTGGTTATTTGGAGTGATTAGCTCATCAAAACATCACACAGGGTCCCAGAATGGGTATTGAGGGTTTCTTACTACTAATACATCTCTAAAGTGTTCTGGACATTCCTTTAGGAATTGTTTTTAAGCACCCGTAACAACAACAACCTGTGTGAAGCAGATTGAGCTGATAGCAATTTACCAGTTTTGGCTACACCTAATTGTCGAGTTTAATTCCGACACACCATCACATTTAGTGTCTGTTAAAGTGCTTTGTGGTAATTGGCAATAGAAGGCATCAGTCATGAGCATCTCCCGCTATTCCTTGTAATACGAAGGTTGAAAGTGCAATGCACTACAATTTGTACCAAGTTTATGTTTTTCCTGTACAGCTGCAATGAGCGAACAATGGTCTGTAGATATGACTACACGATATAAAAAAAATATAGACATGCATGTTTCCCCAAGATTGCATATTTATTTTCTTCATCATTTAATCAGTGATATGGGCATTCTGCTGAGCTTCCTGTTGCAACAGAGTCTGGTAACCATGATTACTTATTTTATTTTATTTTTAATTTTTATTTATTTACTTTTTTTATTATGATTATTTGCTCATTGACCTGACATAACTAGAAGATGGTATCCTTAATAAGCAAATACTTCAATTTCTAAATTACACAACAATATTTACTGCCACTTCTTATTGAGTCAACTGTCACAGCCATGCCATGACCTGTGACTTGTGTGAAATAAATTTGCTTCGGTATATAATGTTTTCCAATAGAATGCACAGGGTATCCAGATTATTTGTAGATCTGTAATTTATAAAATCGCCTTGACACATTAAATGGTAGGCAGCTTCCATGACTTGACAGAATTTGACCTACATATTAACGTGATTAAATATCAGTAACAATGGCCAACTTCGTGTTGAACATTATATCAATGCCCCAAAATGGCCATAACTATTAGCCAATAAGTTGTGCTATATCAGCACATCAATTCTCAGGATCTCGCATCCCTTAGGGCATCACCTTTTTAACCATGGCTCACTGCCACACTTCTCCAGCAGAAGAAATTTTGATCAAGAGAATCATGTATCACAACTCTCCTAATGGTGTGTTGAATACTTGTTACATCAAACTATCTTGGCACAGAACGAGCTGTTAGTACCCACTTGTGACATTTTAACATTAGCTAGGCGAGCAACATCCTCTATGATGGGCAGCGGTCACATAGGTTATCATTTTTCCATGCCATTTGTTAATTTCATATTGTCCTCGAAATAACCGATTCCATGAGACTGGTCTCTTTCAAAAAAAACTCCCTATCTGTTCCATTTCATGTGGCTATGCTTTTACCTGTCCATTGCACAGAGCAGTGTGACAGGGATTTTATACTGATATTGGAATGTCCGTCAAGTTTATAAGGTACTCGTGGTTCCTCAATTCACCCAGACCCTGGAATAAATACATATTGCCTCTTTTAAGTTTTTTGTTTATGGTGTGACTGCAACCAGAGGCTGAAGGGATTTTATGCAGTCATGCACGCAATAGGACTGCTGGTTTACAAGCAGACTTGGGCATTGAATAGACATTTCCAAATTGATCGTTGAAAAGACATGTCAGACGACCAAAACCCAACAGGTCTGTCTGCCAAGTATAGTGTATACAGGAACCTTAATACCTTGGAATAGTATTGGAGGGTACACTCACACTTTTACTTCGAGATCTTTAACATGAATTTTCAGTTTTCAATACCAACGTGAAGAAACAAATTTCACTACTGTCTTGAGACAGGCAGTAACCTCTGTAGGCAACTGGTGGTTTTAAACTTGTCATTTCAACTTATGAAATAGCTTTCATAAACCACACACTTTGGTATTTTTTCTACAATATATTGACCTGAGCATTTAAAACCTGAAATTTGATACTTTTTGCCAAAGATAAATATGAAAAACAAAAATACAAACAAAAAAAAAAACAAACAAAAAAAAAAAAAAAAACAACAACAACAAAAAATACAAAAAAACCCAACACCCCCCCAGAGGATCATGATTATCCTGTGCTCTGCTGACTGGGATCTGCTTTTACAGTATTGGAACACATGGCCTGCAGTCTATATATGTACAGCTATATACATGTATGTAGAGTGGTAGCAAAGTTTGTCCTTAAAATAAATTTTGCGGATGGACGGAAGGACGGACGGACGGCAAAAGACGGACGACGGACGCAAACAGATTCTATAAGCTCTGCTGATGGTAGTACATGTATTATCAATTGACATACCTTGCTGTTTCAATGGCTGCCGGTGTACAGTGGCAGCCCTTACTTACAGTCACAAAGTCCGATATCGCATAACTTTGTCAAAAATTAACATATCCACATTATTTTCGCAAACTTGTATTGTCTAATATCCAACTATGTTTTTATAAAATTTTAAGCAATTATATTGTGCTCTCCTGGAGAAGAAGTTGAAAATAGCCTTAACAGGCAAAAATTCATAAAAAAATAAGACAAAATTGCAGCGCCACCTGGTGGCCAAAATGAGAACTAGTTGACCGGTGTTGCTATGTGCAATATCAAAGCAATTGGCCAGGTAGTTCTTGAGATGAAGAAATTTTTTTTTTTCAAAAAATTCATTGAAAATAGAAAATTTATTGCATCATCATCTCCTTCGCAAACTTGGTAGAGGTTTACCTGGGCAACATCCATGTGCAAAATTAAATTATTCCATACAGCGGTTTTTGAGAAGTCAAAAGGGTAAATACAATAGTGTCATATACGCACTGCATTGCCATGTAAATTATATATATATATATATATATATATATATATATATATATATATATATATATATATATATATATATATATATATATATATATATATATATATATACAGCTGCAGCACTTCCTTACTGTTGCGAAGTTTTATATCCCATAACTTTGCCTAAAATTAACATATTCATATTATTTTCGCAAAAAATTTTCAGCAATTCTGTTCAACCGTTCTGGAGAAGAAGTCGAAAATAGCCTTAACAGGTAATAATTCATAATAAAATAGAAAAAATCACAGCGCCACCTGGTGGCCAAAATAAGAACTAGTTTACCCCAAATAACCCTATGTGCAATATCAAAACAATTGGTTTCGTAGTTCTTAAGATGAAGAAATTTTAATTTTTTTCAAAAAATAAATAAAAAGATTCATAAAAAATAGAAAAATTATTGCATCATCATCTCCTTCGCAAACTTAGTAGAGGTTCACCTGGGCATCATCCATGTGCAAAATCAACAATTCTATGTAGCGGTTTTTGAGAAGAAGTCGAAAATATAAAAAGTCTAACGACAGACGGACAGAGGGACGGAAGGACGGACGGACAGACAGACGGACGACAGATGCAAACGGATTCTATAAGCTCTGCTGACTGTCAAGTCAGCTGAGCTAAAATCCCACAAACCCCCCCCCAAAAAAAACGCATGGCAGACCTTCCACTTTATAGTGTCCCTGATTTATTAGTCGGCTAAGGTGACAAAAAGAAGAAACTAGGCCTACATCGATTCCCTAGCATTTATGAACCTGGAACATTAAAAACGCTCTACCTCCATTATTTGATTTAGTTTTGTAATCATAATGTGTACCTGTTTTTTTCCATCTCAACGCATACATGCACATACATGTTACAAGCAGGCAAAAGTAATTACAAATTAAAGTTGTAACCATGTTATATCAAACTCAAAACCTGTGGCCATTACACTAATGTAACATTATCTTAAAATATCATAAACTAGATAGGCTTTTTTTAGGGTGCACAATCAGTTATTCTAAATTACATCCGGACCATTTTATCATGTTCAATCACTTTACCTCTATTACTATGCAATATTAAGTAGACTTAATCTTTGTTACTAAGATAACGAAATCAGTAATACAGGGTAGCACTCTTTTATAATTGTATGCATATATAAACTTTTCTCCAAGTATAAAGATTATGTTATAGATTGCTTTTAGACAAATGTCACCCAATGATACCTTTTGAGAAAATAACTGCAGGACCTGCACTTCATTTACTGAAAAAGTTGCGACAACGTGCTCCAAAACTGATGAAATCTATGTTTAACAGTTTACACTTCACTTCGACAACAAATAGCACAAATTAGATCATATGATTTTCAATTTATGATATTTTTCATTGGTGTATACAACTCGATGTAGAAATTTCAGTAAAAAACCACATATATCTGAGGCAATTGTCAATAACTAATTTTTTTCAAAGGATGTAAACAACTCTTCCCTATAAATTTCACAGCTGAGTTCATCATACCAATTTCTTATAAATGGTAATTGACTTTCTACAGTCTTTTGTAAAAGACATTGATTAACTAAATGTGGCACTTCACAAATTTCTGCAATTTTGTACATTTTCTTTTTATTTTCAGAATAAAGTTCTCCTGGGCTAAATTCATTCCTTAAGAATTCTCTATACTATTTTTGGATGGCAAATATTCGGCCAGTGAGCGCCAAAATTTGTTGACATACGACTGCCTACATGTGGCACATGATATCAATGTTCTATCTTTCAATATATATATATATATATATAACTGCAGGACCTGCACTTCATGATGTCTTAATCTCAAGTTACACAAACAGTATTCTGTACTATACGTCCAATGGAATTTTTATATGCACTGTCTGTACAACGGATGCGCTGCTTGCACAGCCAACAAAAAGATACAATGCATTCTTTATACTTGAGCCTAAATCCCAGTGAACTGCATGAATGGATACACACACACACACACACACACACACACACACACACACACACACATATATATATATATATATATCTTTATCTGCAGAAGGTAGTATGTGGGCATACAAATCTTCCCTGAGGCCCTCTGAAATTTGCATACATGGAGATATACAGAATACAAGGTATGTGAGCAAAATCAAGCTGATTCATCAAGCTAATACTGTGGTATCTTACTTTGACCGTAATATGTGTTTTGTGCGCTTTTTAGTAAATGATGCAGAGTTGCAGATGCTTTCACAGCATGACGCAGCTAGTTCTTAATCACAGCTCTATCAAAGCTTAAACTTCTTCTCAAGTAATCTGACCTAGGACGAGGCCTGATACCGATCATCCACATATGGTGAAAACCATTTTAAGCAATACCGGAACATCAATATGCCATACGTGTCCATAAAAGAAGTTCATGAGTAACCAAGGCAAAAGCTTTTTGAAGATGAAGTATCAATGTTCAAACCATTTGGCCGCCATCCAAAGCTTTGTACCACTAATACAATTTTTGTTAGGACTGGCCGCACAAGGTGAAAGTGTCTCAAACCTGACTGACATGAGCATAAGAGGCCACATGTAGTGAAGAAGATGTAAAAAGCAGAGTGGACATGCCTTTCAAGGCAATTTAGCTAATGCTGACAGAACAGATATAGACCTGTAGTTATTAAGAATCAACATTTCACCATATTTATCAATAGAAGCAACTTTGTCAATTTTCCAAGTTACAGGAAACACATTTTATCTAAGCTTAGATGCATCATTTGGTCAATGATTACGCAATAGTATGTACAGCTATTTGAGGCAACTATACATCAAGATTATCAGTGTCTCTGACCTTTTTGGGATCAAGGCATTTTAGTGTGAACATAGTCACTGCCTCTTCCTTTTTGGGAATATTAAAACACACACCCTAATGCAGTTTACTCAATATTACGTCTTTTAACTTTTGCATCCCCTCAGCAAACACGTTGGGAACAGTAAACTAGGCAGTGACTGATGCAAAGTGTTTAATTTGCGATCAACTTATCATACGTGACAACATCAACACCTATTTTTAAAGAAGCTTGCATCGTATTTTGACTTTTTACAGTGACTGCCTGCTTAGATTTTAGTAGCTTACTGGGGTTTCTTACATTTTCGGCTATGATGTCTGAGTAAAAGAGCTTTTTGGCCTAATGAATTTGCTCAACAACCCTGCTTCTCCAAACCTAGTACATATCCAGGTCCCTTTTGGTTTTGTAGTGATAGCGAGTTTTCATAGCACCAATGACCTCTTAAGTTATCAATTCAGCCTGATTTGATAGATTTGATTGCGGGCAATATGGGTATTTTGTAAATATTATGATTGAATGAACATGTCAAAGTTTGAGAAAGTTACGCTTTTCATCAAAATATCTTGAAGTTTATTCAAAATAGCTCGAGTTCTTATAGCTGGGATAAGTGTTAAAAATGCAAGGATCGCGAAACACTAATAATCAATGGAGTAAAACAATTACGTGGTACATCAAGATACAATGATGTGTGTGGCTGACAACTTAGCTGTATGGTTTGCAATCACAGCTAGCAGGCACATATTGTTTTCATCCAGGCAAATCTCTACTTTACATTGACCTTATGGATGAGTCAAGGATAGTATCATCACCTGTTATTCATCTCCTAAAATATGTTATTTCAATTAATTGTCTTTTTTCTTAATAAGATAGAATTAAACTGCAACCTTTTCTTCCAGAAATCTTTGCATTAAAACTAAAAGTAATCAAACAGCCTGAGATAGCTTTGCTTTAATAAATATTCTTACCTTGTGGACATTCCTCTCCAAATGCATATATACAAAATGTTCCTTTTGGCCACTGCGGGCTATTGAAAGAAAAATCATCATTCTTCAAACAGAAATTCAGACCTAAGAGTTTCGCAGATTCCGGTCCTTTTTGGTGATATTCTATTGACCTGTTGTAGTTATGACTCACTGGGAATCGAAAGATGGTATATCCCTTCAGCCATATTGTGGTGGGGGAAATGGGACAACCAAAAGAGGTCATAGGGATGCCGTAGCTGCCTTGTGGCCAACCTGCTTCACTTAGCGCTTCAGGAAGAAAATCACGCATGAGACAAACAGTTTTACGTGCGAGATGCTAATTTAAGAAAATACAGCTTATTGAAGAAAAAATGAATTCTATTTCTCTCTATTAGATTAAACACATTGTATTAGTTTTTGCTGTTCAGTAAAATGGCGTCGTTTGTATTTTACCTTTTCCAGTAAAATGATATCTTACCTCACGAAAACGATAGGCCTGATAAGAATAGTAGCTATAGCCGTATTTTTTCTAATAGACATTACCCATTATTTACAAGATTTAGCGGCAGAAGGACATGCAGAATATATGCAATGATGAGTCGTTGTTATTTAAAGATATAGTGGGCTAAGGGTAATTTATTCTATTATATTAATAACAGTTTGTTTATGATTTATATTTAATCAAAAGCACGACAAATAGTAATGCATTTACGGCAAACCTACTGCAAAGTTCCCAAGGTTAAATGCTGATTTAGTAAAGATTTGTTTATCAATTAAGGCCAACACGACCGCAAATTATCTAGATACGATAGAATCTATGTTCCAAAAGTACCTCTGTCTTCCTCTTCCCAATTGCAGTTTGGCTTCTCAAGGCAACAAACATTTCCAGCCAAGCAAATCTTCTGAGCAAAGTGGTAGTTGGGACAACACTGTTTCCTGACACAGATGCCTCCTTGAAAGCTGCACAGATCTACAAGTATTTATTGTGAGACTACACAAAGAATTGCAATGGGCAGCTCAATATCTATGAAAGATAAATTATCTGATGTGGCTTATGCCTATACCAATACTAACTGAATTCACGGCCACCCAGAGTGCACATGAAAAACTACAAGAAAATATACCTTGAGTGATATTTGAAGCTTATCCTTCAAATTGTACGTATTGTTCTACATATATATACAAGTCATTTTTTTCATTTTGCAGTTCATGCACCTCCAAGTAATTTTTGTGGAGTTTCTATATGCTTTCAATTTTTCATGTCAGTTGTCTTTGTTCGATAGTAACATATACGAGAACAACCGCTATTGGAAAGGCATGTCAAGTCAGTGTCAAACACATTCCCCAGTTACCTGCAGGGACATGCGTTTCCTTCCGGCTAAATTATCTTTTGAGACGAGATTTTTTTTCCTTAAATCGGTATTGTCTATATACATGTAGACAGAGAAAGACACATATTGACAATATTAAACTTGGTTTATCGGTATCTGATATTTATAAAATACATGATGTCGACTTTTATTCAAAATATGTAAAACATTTGAGTCTAAAATGCTATGCAGCAGAATACCAGGATTATGAGGCTCTGTCCATGTAAACCCAAAGCAAGGGAGAGAGTACCTAGCTTAATTGCAGTCAGGACACATAAGCTATTCATGATCTAATCCCGGTGTGCAGATATTTGCAATTACTGGTATTTCACCCTGTCTACCCAGCCCACGCAATCGGTGGTTATCTGACACCCGGGTCCGTATGCATTAAGGTGGTTTAGCTGTGATTTAGCTTATTCCAGTGAACAATCATGGTGTAAGGTCTAATCCGTATGTACAAAGGTGTTGCAAAGTTACCATTCGTGTAAAGTGACACCTGGTTTAAGAATCCGCATGCAAGAAGGAAGTGTAGCTTAATCCATGGTGTAAATGGCCTTAAAGTGCCCTAGATTTCTACTCCCTGCCAGGGGAATAGTATAACGAAGGTGTGAGTCCCAGTGGAAGTCAATTTCCCTGTTTCCAACGGCCCTGTTATGCTATTTAAAGTAAATAATCATACCACCGTACATTTAGTAAATGTCCGTATATGGTAAATGGCAGTGATACCAAAATAAATAGTGACACCACCATTACGAAATATCAGCTCCATATCACATACCTGGTGCTGTTACTTTTAGTAAACAACATTGTACCTTGTGTACAGTTGTCAAACATGCTAAATGTATGCACTATTGGAATACCAGTTGTGTTTGCTCTACTGCAAATCTACACATGAAAATACTATAATACAGAAATTCACACTGTATTCATTACTAATATTAAAAAACAATGACAGTTTGATTGAAACTAAATATTTTATTGCAAAACTGTTCTTGTGCTCATCAAAGCATACATACAGGCACTATCCTTTCACTTTCATTGAAAAAAAGAAGATTTTAATGGAAACAAAATCAAACTAAGGTTTCGATTGAGCCTGATTTAACAAATGAAAGTTATTATAAATATTATCTAACTGTGGCTGGAAAAGGACAAGATGAAATGTTATGTGGGGTGAAAAGGCAAAAATAAGTCACAGTGACCCGATTTTCTGGTGCATGATACTCAGCTAGTCTTTGTAATGGTTTGATGGCGTTTTGACAGGTCTTAGTGCACATAAAAGTGGCGAAAGCGTAGCGGATTTTTCTCCCGGTTGCAAATTTGAATTAGAGCCACTTGACCATGTGCCGGAGGATTTACTAGCTATTGCCACACAAGACCTGTTTTTTGAGCGTGAAACTACCAAAGTATCTACACGCCTGAAACCCATGCCAAAAATGTTAAAGAAGCCGTTACAAGAAGAACCCTAATAAATAATAAGTGGGCAGTGAATGTTTGGAAGGATTAATTGGTGATATCAAGAATTGATTGTTTATTTTCAGGCTTTTTCACTTGCTTGGGACACCCTTCGCACCTGGATATGGTGCAGTGTTTAACATGTTCATTTCATTAAGTAGGTCATATAAACCTTGGTCTTCGTAGGTATAAACCGCCCTTATACGTGGCTCCTGATTGGCTGATTGAACATCAATACCATTTATTGCGTTCTAAAAAGTGTTTGCACACAAACTTTGGTTGGTGTGGACTAGGATGTTGGATTTTAAGCCTGGTCAAGGTACAATCATATGCGGGGTTAAAGGTAAAGGTAATAGTGACCCAATGTTAATGCATAACACATGCCCATCCCGTGAAATGTACAGCAGCGAAGTGTCCTTGGATTAGATTTATTTAACACGATTGAACTATTCCCGCATTTTGAAGTAAAGCGGGGAATTTTTTTCTCAATGTGTTACGCAATAAAGTAGCCTACGTGACGAAAAAGGAGTGACGTAAGTACAGGGAATGCGAAGCATGGTCACGTGGTTTGGGTTTTTTCGTACGATTGCAATGCAGTTATTCAGTTACTATAGGTCAGACCTTAAAAATATACACTCGAAATTTATTAACGATTTCAATTTAAACGAATGTTTCTGTAACGAGTTTTTTCTGGTTTTTGTTTTTGTTTTTGTTGTTTTTTTCGGGGGGGGTGTTTTGTTTTTGTTTTGTTTGTTTTTGTTTCTGTTATTGTTTTTTTTTTTTTTTTTTTTTATTGTTTTTACGTTTTGAGGATGAGTTTGGCATATCACTCCTAAGGTTAATGTTGCATGCTCCGAGCACAGATTTCCAGAGTTTTGAGGCCAAATATTGTAATTCCAAAGGTTGTATCTCTTTTTTTTTTCTGGGCGGCTACATAGACTAATGAAAGGTAACTTTTATTGACGTTTGTTTTTCCATGCATTCGTGGTTTTAAACAAATATATATATATACATACATTAAAACTTGAGGTCAAAAGAAGTCAGGTTCGTTTCAGATAAGTTAAATGCTTTTTGTATATTGCATGCGAGAAGAGAAAAACGGAATTTCCTTTTCATAAACATGTGCAAGATGAAGGTTTTATGGCAAGATTTTGTTAACAAATACATTAACTCGAATGTTCAATTATTTTTTTATTAAAATTTGCCGGGTACCTAGTCACTGTGTCTGGCTAAACGCAATTTGTTGTTAAGTTGTGTATTAGATTTTTTAAAAGTTTAGTTACGAAATGTGGCTTGCACAAGCCAAAACTTCTTGCGGGGATAAAGGTGGAGATATAAGTCACAGTGATCCAACTTTGGCGCATGACACCCGTCTTTTCAAGGAAGTGTCTACACGCAAAATTAGGTTAGCGTGGACCCAAGGGTATAGGAAACATGACAAAGACTAGCCCTTGCACAAGGACGGAGAGACGAGCAGACGGGTCGCAAACCTAGAATCATTAAACAAAATTTACAAACATTAAAGGCAAAATTGAATTATCTTTTTAAACCTTTTGTATTGAAGGGGATATAAGTTCATCGACCCTATATTCTATGGTTTAATACCAAATTAATACTACCACTTGAATCAATGCAATAATTTTGTAATCTTTGCTGTGGAATGAAAAACATTTTAACACTAGAGTCTACAGTCAACCTATTCAACAACCAAAAAGAAAAACATCTTCAATACGAAACTTTGACTGAAGGGCCTGCTTTTATAAGGCTGCCATTTGCTTCAGGTGGTCTACTTATGCCACAGTATGATAAGTGCAATATCTCCTTTCCGGCTCCATAAATTAAGGAGTGCGCATACAAACATGTGCAAAGTATACATTTAATGAAAGGTCATTTACAGAAGTGTATTTTCCGATTAAAAAAAACTGTTGTTTATGTAACGATTAGTGAAATGATCAAAATTTTTTGCCGTTTTCACAATCTACTGACCATTACCTGTTTACAAATGTATACATTGCATGTGTCTATTTGAATACTTCTTACAATATGCAGATGACAAAGGGATAACGCACTTAAAACACTGGGGCATAGCTAGACAACGTTAATTACGTGCTCTTTTTCCTCTTCCTCATGTTGCCAATTCCCCTCCTCCTCTTTTTGGCTTCGCTGTCCACGCCTTGTGCAGCCATGGTCGTTGTAGTGACTGGACTTGGAAAAAGGGGGTTATATGGGTTAGAGAGAAATTTTAATGTTCTATCAAAATTTGAATGATCACTTAGATCATCATGTTATCCATAACACAGACACATTTTGAGGATTAAATACACACATGTAAGTTTATAGTTAATCCTGCATAGATAAAAATGAATAATTTTTCCATTATAGACCACTGTGTATACACTCATTTTCGTTTTGACAAACGTAACTCTGAAGCCCCCCCCCCCGTCACGTAATACAATCTGTCAATAAAAGGGGATAGCAGTCACATGACTGTCCTCATTGTGCTCATCTCGGACAGGTCAGATGGCCAGTGTCAGGAAATGGGGTTAAAACTTGTAACAATTGTATTTGTGCCTTTTTGTCCAAAACCTCTTCCTGGTAGTCTTTACCCTATTCCGTAGTCCAAACTCTTTACTGTCCATAAGCTAACCTGTCCCTGTCTAACCTATATACATAATATTGTCCATATTGCACATGTTCCTCTGTAAAATTTTGACATAGGCTGTATTAGCCCATATAAATAAATAAAGGGTCTTCAGCGGGAAACTACTCAACGTGTTTCGGGGCCTTTCACCTGTGCATGTCTCTCTGAGTAGCGGCTCCTTGTCTGAGCTAAATATTCAGCAAAGACAACCCACATAATGCTGAAAAAATATGAATGTGGCAAATGATGAATTAGTAAAATACGTTAAGTTTTGCCAATGGCTTCAGTTTAACAGTGGTGTAACTGCCCCATGGATTAGTTACACCGGGTATAAGAACACCAGCGTTTATACATACTGATTTTCTTACACGATGAACTGAGGGATAACTAAAACTGTTTTAAGTTATGCCATGGGTAAGTTGTACCTCCGTTATGCATACGGGCCCCGGTGACAAATACATGTCCACTTATTCCTATCAGCTAGGGCCAGACAGAAACTCTAGGCAGCTGCATATTAACAAAATGTGATTGTAGATTAGCATGGTTACAACTAACTCTCTTTTTCTTTATGGAAAGCTGAATGGTATGATAAGGTGTTGGTGTCATAGAGCTGGAAATTTGAAAACACGTTGCTTTGTGATTTATCCAAACTTTTTGGGGGTTATCCCAATGGCCTAGAGGTTAGAACACTGGAATGTTTATTTTGCCACGTGATCACTTCAGTGTGCAGTTGATCATTGCTCACATCATGAAATTATATTAGTTTTCATTTATATATTATAAATTTGTAAGCCAGTAGAAGTGTCATACTGTGTCATTGTACAAACCACATCTTCTATGATATCTTAAAGTATCCTCAGTTATTTTTTTTTTTTATTTTTTGAAAACTTGTCTCAATATCACGGAGGCCAGCGCATTGAGCTTTAGATTTGGTTTGGTAATGAGGCAGAAGCTCTAATTATATGTAGGGCTTACAAAATCGATCTGTTTTTTTTATTTTTTTATTTTTTAATGACCATATCCTCAACAAATGATCTTAGAAGCAATAAAATTTCACACGGAAGTGAAGACACCACATACAAGTTCACTTCGATTCTTAACGGAAACAAAAAGCTCCTTGCATGGTCAAAGAACTTGCTTCACAAAATGATGTAAATTGGCCGTCGTCTATACCTGTGACATGGCTTGAAAAAAACACTTATATTAGGCTATGGCAGGGAACGTTCCATTGGTCAAAAATGCTGCCTGAAATCTTCAGTACACATGCCAGCTATAGAATATCTTGTATATATACAGATAAGCTAAAGAGACAACTATATGCTGGTGACAGCGTCCTCAAACAAATGAGTGTCTGATGCCTGAGCTCGCAGAAGCTCAAGACAGTATGTGCCAGGTGGTCACGAAAACCTAGAGAAGACAGTCTCTGCCTATGTGGTGTAATTGGGGAGAAGGTATAATGCTTGCCTTTCCCCTGTGGGGTCTGTGTTAGATGCACGTCCACAGAAGCAAATGGAAAGAGATCCTACCATTGTTGACTGTGCACAGTGGTTATCTTAGGTTCCTTCGGTTTACTCCACCAAACAAAAAGGTAGGAAAGTATACGCCAATATCTGTGCCATGCAAGTGATTAATATAAACTTGCCCTGTTTCCTTGTGTCATCATAAACGATATGTGTCTATACTGTCCTTCATCATATAAAAAAGTTATCTCCGTTTCTTACTTACTTTGTAATAATGCAACTTTATCAACCATGACCGAATATTGCGACTCAAGTAAGCAAAATGATAAAAGGAGAATCAGAAAAATAAAGGAAACAACAAAGAGATACACAAGAAGGAAATATTAAAGATGTGAAATAATTACCTGTGTATGAACACCCTCATGTACTTGATACTTAACTAATGTTTCAAAACTATCTGTAATAATGTGTATATTTAGGTTTCTTACAGCTGTTTATTTTGCCAAACTTTCACTTGAACCGTTCATACACTTGCATTACCGCAAACTGTTTGATATATACATGTTAATATTGAATTTTCTGTGTGTCACCCCACTTGTACATTGCATTAATACATTGTTGTCATTCAAGCAGTCCTACTATATCTCCTTCCTTGTTTTGACCTTGATAGCCATTACCTAGTTACCATAAAAAGCACACTTTTCCACATCAAGTGGTCATGTTGTTAAAGATTAGCGAATCATATCTTTAAATTTGGATATGTTGCACAGTGGTTGTGAAATCAGATTAACTCATTTGAACCTTGTCATTACATCCTATGTGAGACTTGTATAACCGGACATATTTTGTGGTAGTAGCCAAAGAAATGTTCAATCAATCCTCCAATTATTTTTACTATTTTTACATTCGTTTCGATCATAAAACTTGTAGTGGTACTATTTGTCACATTTTGAATAAGGTAAGCTACATTTTCTCCTGTTTAATAAAACCCTGTAACTTAAGAGATTACCATTAAAATGAATAAGGTAATGGGCTACCATACTCCCTGCCTTGACTACAGAAAGGCACGGTACAATGTTCCCACCTCCTTCTCGGGTCTGTTGTGTAACACCATGGGCCATCTGGTTCTTCGTCCATATTTCTACAATAATTTTCCATGGAGTTGAGGGTAAGTCCGTGAATTCCATACACATTTTTGGTCTGTATGAGTTTATTATGCTTGTGTGGGCTCTGTGAGTCCCATCTGCAAAGAAAACAGAAGAGTCCCATTAGCTGGGTTTGAAACATAAATGCGAATACTGGGTTTTTAGAATTGAAATATTACATTTTTTTAATATATTTTTAAATTTACATGTGCGGACTGTTACCAGACTTTTTGGCACTGGCGGGGGAGGGGGGGCATTTGTGCTTACTGAAGAATTAAACTTCCTCTCTAGTGTAATTAAGGGCGCATGGTTGCAGTTTGTGTGACAGGCATTTCTGATGACCTGTTAATTTACAAAAAATCGCCTTTTTGTTTACTAGTGGGAGGAGCCAAGTAGGCGGGGCTACTTCATCAGCCATCAGTTGTCAAGGCAACTCCTGGAACACAAAACTAGGAAAAAAATAGTTCCGAATAACACAACAACTTTATTTCAATAAAGCTTGCAAAACTGGTAAAAGAAAACATTTAGGTAAGTTTTGACGGGTGGATATGCAATTCTTGATCATCTGATACCGTCTTCCCATTATGCTTAGGCCTATGAATCAAACGCTTCGGAGGCGCTAACAATTGGGAAGTGAAAATAGTCCCAGGCCAAGCATGAGGATATTATTGCGCAGCACGTTGGTTGCACGAGATGCTCAAGTGTAACCATTGCCTCATGAACTACACTACCGTTCCTATTCTTTCAATGCTAACAAAAATAACAAATGTAAATATTCTAGTTTGGTAGCAGAGTTTGGTATTTGAATTGAGAGCTCAACATCAACCTGGCAGTCATCTAATTTTCAAAGAGGGTACTATGGAGGGGCCTGTCGACTGCGGGGGTTGGAGTGGGTGCCTGCGACAGTGCCTACCCGTCCCGTCGCGAGAATGAGTATTTTTTTAAAAAATAAAATATAACCAGGATAGTGCGTTTTGGCGAGTGCGTGGATCAGAGTTTTTTCACTGAATCAAAATCATATCAATTGCAAACTTGACTCAAGCTTGCTAAATATACAATCCGTTTAAAGAAATTCGTGTAATGAACATACGTTTAGGTAGCTGGTGGTAGTTCACAAGTATACGTTTTTTTACGATGGTCCCGTCCAAAGAGTCATACTATAATAGAAATGTATTCCATGTTTAAAAGATAGACCGTGATGAAAACATGGACTGCCGTCATGTTTGCATACTTCACAAACAATATTAGTTTGTATTAGCCAGACAACATTTTGGGACTGTATAATAACACGTAACCTGCAAAGGTCTATAAGTCTTTTATTCATTACACAACAAAACTGTCATGAATTTGTAATTAAAAAAACAGTTCCAGCTGGAACATACTAAACTCAATGGTCCATAAGTTTCAGAGAGACAGGATAGAATTATATTTTTGATGATAGAAAGTATCCATTTTGTATTAGCTTTTGCATTTTGAAAAATACAAGCAAGTAGGGTTTACATGGGGACCACATAACACCAAATACACCCTCTTTTCATTGATATAGACATATTTAGGCCACTACTATTCTATATACGTATATATATATATATATATATATATATATATATATATATATATATATATATATATATATATATATATATATATATATATATATATATGTATATAGTATGGAATCGTTATGCACACTAACCATTTTGTGCATCGTCGAAACGAGATGTACTGTTTTCCTTGGTTTAGCAGGGCAGCTTCACCAAACCATCTTAGGTAGCATTTGTAGCATACATCTAACTACAGTATTGCTGTCAGGAATTGCACCATGAAAAAGCCAACACCCTTGACAGTGTCAACTGCAGTTTCAACTTCAGCAGATGATCATTTATTCTATGTTTGGCAGTGAGTTATCATTTTCTGGAGTGAAATCCAGAAATAGTAACTCACGGTAGGTCACATGTCATGACCATTGTCAATTGCCCAATCACATCATTTCCCGCCCGAACTACTTTTTCTTGAAAAAAAATCGTCTGTTTGTTTGTCAACATTTACACGTGTACCGGTACCTCACTCCGAGCACGACAGAATGGCCGCTAACTTTGATCTTCGCTTTGCGGACTATAATGATGATGAATTGGATGATTTTTTGTGCGGTCAGGAGAATGAGAGAACTAAACGGAAGACTCGAGTCGATGTTGGGCTGTTCAGAAGCTTTTTAGAGAAGAAACGGGGAATCTCTACACCTATACATGAGTTGCCGGTGAATGAGTTGGATCGTCACCTCGCAAGTTTTGTGGTTTCGGTCCGCAAAAAAAATGGAGAGGAGTATGAACCTACAAGTCTGAGGGGTTTGTTTTCCTCCATTGACAGACATTTGCGGAGACACCAGTATGGCTGTTCAATTGTCAATGATCTTGCCTTTGATCATGCCCGCAATGCGTTGAAATCAAAGCAAAAGGAACTCAAGTCACAAGGCCGTGGAAGCAAACCAAACAAGGCCGATGCACTGACGGATGATGACATTGAACTCTTGTTTCAGCGTGGTCAGTGTGGAATGGATACACCAACAGCCATTATTAATACCCTGTGGTTGTTCAACAGCATCGTGTTTGGTATGAGGGGTGGACAGGAACATAGGGATATGTGCTGGAGTGATGTTGTCTTGAAGTGCCCGGAGGGAGGTCGGCGATACCTGCAGTACACGGAGCGGCAAACCAAGACCAGATCTGGCGCTAATCCCCGGGATGTACGACCAGTGGCCCCCAAAATGTACGAAAATGTTGACAATCCTGAACGATGTCCAGTGAAACTTTATGAAATCTACCGTGATGCCAGGCCAGAATCAATGTGCCATCCGGATTCACCTTTCTATCTCGCCATCAACCATAATGCAACGGCCTATGGATGCATGTTTAAGTGCAATGCACTGGGACAAAATACTCTGTATGGTATCCTTAAAACAATGGTAAAGAAGGCAGGCATCGACGGCGAACGGAAGCTTGTTAATCATTCAGCCCGTAAATATCTGGTTCAAAAACTGTCTGATAATTGTCTTGCACCCACCCAAATAGCCCAAGTATCTGGACATCGAAACCTTCAAAGCATAAACAACTATTCTCATCTGAATGTCCGCCAACAAGAAGCCATAAGTGATATTCTGCTGACGACAAAAGGCCCCGCACCATCCACTGCTTGCCTCACCGGTAGCGCCGCTTCGGCACCCGTGCCCTTGCCGCTGATGCCTACCAGTACCAGACCTGTTCCCGGTAGCCTGCCTTTGATGCCCGCCGAACATCTGCCACTTTTCGTTCCTGAACCCTGTATTGATGGGACTCAAGCTAGTCAAGGCGTTGCTCTTTCTCAAACAAGCACTCGTAGTTTAGCCGAAAGTTACATGTCATCAATGTTTGCGGGAGCAACTATTCAAGGAGACATAAATATGACAATAAACATTAATCGGCAACAACATCTGCAAAGAAGGAGAGTTGTCCCGATTATTGATAGTGATACCGAGAGCTCCCAGGATTAAATGTCTATGGCGAATGTTTATAGTCATGCCACTTGCAAAGCATCTGTGATATTTTAGCAATGTCACGATGTCTATTTTATTCCCTATCTTTAAATTGTTGACACGTTCTTGTTCAAAACAAACCCAATTTTTCTCAGCGAAATTGAAACGTTGCAGCGGGTGATAAGTTTACGCCCTTTTCATGGTTGTCATGGACTCGCAAGATGAATATGCATGAACGCTGGCTCCCCTGGGAACGATATTTTTATAACTTCTGTCTCTTGAAGTGTACCCTTGTGATGTATCATCACTTAGATATATTACAAATGTTAAGAGATTGTTAATTGTCTTGTTATTTTCATTTTGAGTGTCTTACATTTCGAACATGCGGATCTATTTAAAGCGCGCAATGGATATTGTGTTTACACCCGCGGTGCATGTATATGTGATTTGACATTTCCAACTGAAAAGTCTCCGCTTCAAAATGGCGACACCTGAGCAACGAGAGCGACAATTTTTGCGGTAAATACTCGATTAAACATAGAATAAATAAAATCTTACACGGCAGTGAGTGAGTTACGATTTTTCTCTCACTCGGGATCGTTGTTGGTGGGGAAAATCACTCGTGACCTGCGGTCACTCGTGATTTTCCCCACCAACAACGATCCCTCGTGAGAGAAAAATCGTAACTCACTCACTGCCATGTAAGATTCTATATTTATACAATATCAGGCACTACATTTTGTTTAATTCAGAAATACGGCAATTGTTAACCTTAGTAACACATTTCACTGGACTCTCATCAGCCAAGAAATCGATACAATGTGCCAGTCATGGTAATTTTATGAACATGATGACAACTGGGTTTTACTTATTAATACGCAAGTCATATAATGAGCAGCCAATCACATACATATATGACGTCACAACGATACTGTAAAGACAAAGGGATTCATGGGTAATAGTATCAAGAAGCCAAAGCCTTTTTACCCTTTTTTGTACACCAACTTGTGTTGTTTTCGAATGCCCACCTGATAGGAGTTACTTTTGGATACATATTGCACTTTTCTGAATCAGAAATAGCTAATAATGAAACAGGCCATCGGATACGGAACTTTCTGCAGAGAGAAGTGAATTGAATATTCCTTTCCAACACTTTATAGCATCTAAAACATATGAGCTCATTATAAATCAAATTTCCCAACTGTCAAACATATCTTGAAGCATTATGCATAGAAAGATGCTGGAAAATGAACACAAGGTTAATGAGCAGCATGCATCTAAAAGTTGCTTTTGGTTCCAAAGAAAATTCAGTGTTAAAAAGCAGATTCGCTTTCAGTCATAAAGTTTATTTCTAAGGGGGGCATCCATAGTATTGTAACCGGCATGTATCTCGGCAAAATGGTACAACGCAAGGACAAAATGAATTGTCATATTACGTAAATTGTTCATTCAGATCTAAGGTTGTACAGAAACGTTTCTACAAGTATGTTTATATTATTTAAAATGAAGCACAATGGAAAGTAGTACTCTTTGACGTCGCTTCAGTACAAGTAAAATATGTACATTCTATCCATTTCAGTGTGGTTGTGTTCTTTTAAATCTTATTTAATAATTAATCATATAATTACTTTATGAGTAGCTAGGTCTACATGTACATTTTAAATGATACGTGTGACTACATTCAAAATAACACATATTTTGCCATTTGGCTTCAAGTTTTAAGTGACAGAGTCTGCACCTCCGAGCATTTTGTTTGGCATACCAGCATAGAAGCAAGAATGTGACCTTTCAGGAGCAATATCATTGTGTCTGGCCAACTGCCTTCTAATTGGCTTCTGCTTGTATAATATCAATTTTGATAGGCATAATTGAAAAATGTAGGAACAAATTTGACTCTGAGAGTAAGTTGAAACAATTTATATATATATACATATATATATATATCTGTGTGTGTATCTGTGTGTGTGTTTGTGTGTGTGTGTTTATGTGTGTGTGTGTGTGCGTGTGTGTGTATTTTGGTTCCCTCTAGGTTTGTTTCAGTGTAGCCAGGCATTTCACATTTATTTGACGCCCCCAGACAGTCAATGTTGGGCCAACTGACAATGAAGGATATTGCATCCCACGACACGATACAGCACAGGAACCTACACATACACATGTACATGAGAAATGAATAAATAGGCTAACCCAATTGTTTGTTAAGATCTCACACATGCGCCCCCTAATGCTAAATTTTCCTGTACTCTTTTGTGTGATTTGCATGTTTGTAATTTCTATAAATCTGTTTCTAATCTTCATATCTAAAAATCTTTCAACTATCAGTCACAAATCACCTCTTTAGTGACAATGAAGTTAATTTTGATGTAAACTGTGACACATTTATATGTGCAAACTTATTGTTCCTAGTTCTGGGGAGTAAATATTTTTGTAGTTTTCAACCTCTAGCATTAGAGAGATACCAGAATATTTGGTACTAGGGGCCTATGTGTGCTCAACACTGAAAAAATATATAGACTTTCCCTTTAATGATATACAATAATAGTCATAATTAAGAAAATAAGCTGCAGAACTGCTAGGTGAAAAGTAAGATGATCAGGTACGACAGGTAAACCCAATTATTATTATTATTATTATTATTATTATTTTTATTATTATTATTATTATTATTATTATTATTATTATTATTATTATTATTATTATTATTATTATTATTATTATTATTATTATTATTATTATTATTATTATTATTATTATTCGGGGAGGGAGGGGGTACCTTCAAACCAGTTATTACTATTATCCCCCTGCACCTGCCTGGAATAACCGTGTTATACATGACAACACGATTCAGTGTGAGCGAAAGAAAGATTCCAATTTGCTGCCACTAAATAACATTAACACGGCTCTAGAATATCGCAGTAGTTTTGACATAGTAAGGCTGTTGATAATATATATATATATATATATACATATATATGTATATATATATATATATATATATATATATATATATATATATATATATATATATATATATATACTGAGAACAATAGGAAGAATATGAAATGTTAATGCCACTGTGTTCATTTATAGAAATCAAGTGTTCAAGCAAAAATATATAACATACAATGTAATATACAATCGAACAATGTTATACGTTTCCACAAACGTGAAAAAACAACACATAATTATTGGTATTAGAATATTAGTATTGGTGTGTAAACGCACACAACTTACCGCTGACACGATAATCCACTTTTAGTCCGATTTTCATAGCCCATATATTCAACTCCTGAGATTGTGTGTTTGCACGTGCTCTCTGATTTGGTGATAACAAATGTAACATTTCTTTGGTTATAAGGTACCCAATAGTTCTGCATGAAGCTCATTTATAATTTCTTGAATAATACGTGTCGTGAGAAATAAAGGGCCCATCTGCTAGTCATTACGTACTTTACTTTGCTGGCTAACAAACCACCTCAGCATATTTAAAAACTGTATTAGAAAAGACAAGGTTTGACAGCAAATCGAACGAAAATAGAGATGAGACTACGAAGCACCTTGAAATACCGATATCTATCTACTCAGGAATTGTTCAATTGTACTGGCCAAATGAACCTGTTAACTTTAAAGAATGGCCAACAGCTGAAATGACCATAGCTTCCAAGTCAGTAACCTTGTCCCGACCTTTTTAATAAGAGTCTGTAATAAAGACCCATCATTAGAATTTTATAAAACAGTAAGAGAGACACACACCAGAATAAATGAAAGGAAAAGAGAATGCGGTTTGTATATGACACACTTTACCTCACTGTTTCTACAGTCTGATTAAATAAGTAGCTTATCTCTCTTATGAAGTTGCAAAATCATGTTTTATTTTCAAGCAACACTCATATCAAGACAATGTTCGACTGGTGTGCAACTTTTACATTGATGATATGAAGCACATTCATGATTACGTAAAAAGCAAAATCTGCTATGAAATTTTGCTCAGTCGGTTGAACACATTAATTCCAGGGAAAAAAAAATTGGCTATAAAAATAATTATTGAAGGTCTCAGCCCTAAATTGTGAATAGACCAATAACGACTAAAACATAGAATAATTATAATTTCACGAAAGCACAAAAAGGTTTCCATGGTATCATACAAAATGACTAATAAATCAACCGAAACTAGACCAATACACAAGCGGAATTGTATCGGGGATATATGTGTTACCCGAGAAATGGAAACGTGAGTTTGGTTGTCACATTCCCTTCAATGTGTTTTGCTGTGTTCATTCACTGTATCCGCAAAAGTACTTTGTCAGTAAAATATATAAAAGTTTATCATTGAAAGAGTAAAGATGACATCAGAATGTTGAGAAAAGGAGACACTAAAGTTAAAACGTTCGAAGGTAAGTAGAATTATTATTGCATGTCAATTCTGTGATTACCGAGCTAACATTTTAATCCTTTCAGATATTTAAGTTCACATATGTACAATACTTGATATGTTCTGAATAACCCTCTGTCGTTAGAATGCTGAGACAGCTCATGTGGAATAAACAATATTGTATGGAGAATTTACTTATTTATAGTATGCCAATTCTCTCACAATACACAGAAGTCTCACACACATACAAAAAAATTCACAAACACATACTATTTTTTTCTTCAATGACTCCTATGCCACTCTCTGTTGCTTTACCTAAATGCTCGCTATTGCATATTACATATACTTAAAAGGGAAAACGGGGACCATTACCACAATGTAGTTAGTGGGCTAAAAGTGTTACTGAAAGGCTTCTCTTTATACATGAAAATTCATACTAGGTTCAATCTATATGTCAATGTGTAGGGCCTTGCAAAGTACCATTGCTGCTTCACTCAGAGATCTGTCCCAAAGCTTTTAGTATCGTGCATGTACCTCTTAGTAAGGACTTGTCTGAAGTTGTGAATTGGTTCGTGGTCGCTAATGGTGAATCAGTCCAGTTCGGTATTCAGGTACTATAGTTCAGCCATTTGAAAGCCAGGACAAGCCTTTTAAACTGAATTCTGCAATGAACTGGAAACCAATGCAATCGCAGCAAATACTGGTGTCATGTGCACATGCCGGGAGCCACTCGAGCATTAGCTTGTTGCCCTCTCTGTAGCTATTCCAGATGACACTGAGGGTAACCAGTCAAAAGATAATTTCAGCAAACAAATATATCAATAGGATGCCCGGTGAAATGATAGTCCTGTCTAATAGTCTAGTATCTTGCAAATGATGGTCGGCCCTGCTGGCACATGGTGCTTACTGGCCTTTGAATAGATAACTTTGGGTCAAATGAAACTCTGATGCTAAGTACACTGCAGTGTTGAATGACCTCCCTATCTCCGATTTGACAGATTTGTCACCCAGATTAGAGACATGGTGTAATATTCGTCTTGTCTAATTCAAATTCAAGGAAAACCTGATGGGTTTTATCCTTTATCATAAATGAGGCATGTTCTAGTAACATAATAGTTTGGGACGTTATTATTTTGTAAATTGCTTCAAAAGGCACATATATACAAGAATTGTCTATGGAAATATGACACCACTGATCTAGTTGCTCCACTAGGTTTTTCAAAGGGTCCGATGTAATTGCTGAAGATTATAGGCCCCAGTACTGAAAGAACACCATATTTCAGCTGGTACATCTGAGCTGAGCCATTGATGTTGACAACTTGGTATCCATAACTTAGCTAAGAATGCAGTCAGTCCAAAGCACTGTCGGCTACACCTATCTGTTCGCTCATTGTTTCAAGTAAGATTGCCATGGTGGATGGGGAAAATTGGGATTTCAGACAGAAGTAGTATTTCTCCACCACATGAGTGAGTCTATACTTTGGGATAATCCATTGTGGACCAGCAATAGTGCCCTAGTATTTTCTCTCCCTCTCTGTCTCTCCCTCCGTCCCTCTCTCTCTCTGTCTCTCTCTCTGTCTCTCTCTCTCTCTCTCTGTGTCTCTCTGTCTGTCTCCCAATATATATATACATATATATATATATATATATATATATATATATATATATATATATATATATATATATATATATATATATATATATATATATACACACATACATACATATGGTAAATATTAAGGTGGGACACTAATGTAAGTCCAGCTTCATTTGCAAGGGACCTGGTGAGCTAGCTAATAGGTAACCCTATCTTATTTGATAGCATTTGTCACCATCTTTCGTCGCCACTTTTGAGATATTTGAGCTCAAAGGGTCACTGCGATAGCATTCTATTGACACAGACCATTATTGTAGTTTTTTAAAGTCTATATTTCATGGTACTTAATGTTAATTTGATATCCGTAATTTAATTTAGAGCTCATTGACTTTGTGCGAAATTAGCAATGAAATGGATCTTGCATTATAGATAGGTGTCACTTATGGCACTTGTGAATATTGGTACACACGTGAACGCCCAACTATTAGCTGTTGAAAGGCGTTTATAAAAACGTAGCAAGTACGATACAGGATTTATATTTGGAACGTATTAAGAGACTATAGTCTATGAAGCAAACTGTTCATATGATGTTTCCTATTCCAGATAAGTGGAGTTTTACTGCATGAACTTTGGCAATATTGAAATGCGAATGAGCATACTAATGAACCATAAATAGAACCTTTGCAATTTCATTAGAAATATGCTAAAATGTAATATTCATGTATATCTGTCTCTGTGTGTGTGTGTGTGTGTGTATGTGAACCAAGAAAATTTGAGATCTCTGTGTTTGTCTTATTTTCTTCATAAATATCTCGCTCTTCTCCCAATACCAAGCATGTCTTGTCCTTGATTCATATGGCACTTTGATAAGTGCCAGAGTTTTAAGCTTCCTTTGGTTGCTTTTTATGATAAACCAATATGACTTGACGTTTCCATTCTTGAGAGACAGTTAAACGTGAAACACAATTAAGAAACGAATACGTTGGCATAAAATTACATTAAAGATTGCTTCTGGACGGGGAACCGAGTGAAACATGCAACAATTACGATATTGATATCAGATGACAAATCATACAACGATACATACAACGTCGACCCTTTGGATTAAACCCACACATGTATAGATTTTTGAAAACGCTGAAAATGCTTTGACACCTACCTACTTTAGCATATAGGTAAGAAGATGACCCCGGCATACTAATGTCTATGCAATATGTCTTTATTATTCGACAGTCATGTCCATCTTGGAACAGAAATAATTTGCATTGTTGGTCCTTCCAGCAATGCTTAGAACAGGCATACACGTCCGGCGTCTTGATTAACGTTGAATGTGCAAAGGAACCCATGCATGTCTTTGAACTTGGTTGGAAGAAACCAGCAATCACTGCATAAATAATAAGTACATATATTTCTATGCTGCAAAACAAGATGCAGGTATATAGTATATCGTATCATTACTTGCACCACGTGCAGTGACCTTTAGAGAAACAGTTGGTCATATATATATATATATATATATATATATATATATATATATATATATATATATATATATATATATATATATATATATATGTGTGTGTGTGTGTATGTATGTATGTATACATACATATATATATATATATATATATATATATATATATATATATATATATATATATATATATATATATATATATTAGATGTGAAAAACGTATGTATTTAGGTATTCACGGGACTGACCATTGTGGAATCAAAAACAATATTGTTGGAGATGGTGTTTTTGAAAACACAATTACCTGGCATGCTCCGATTGTGGTAACAACCATACCCATTGAGCCAGCAACATCCGTTGTTTAAGCAGTCTTTCTTGGTTCGGCCTGAGCACGGTACTCTTTGTAAAGGTAACACGTCCAAGCATACCTCTGGCAAGAAAAACGGACACACTAAATATCCAACATGGACGACTCGATTGTACCCCCAATTGAACGCTCGTAAACATTATGCCGTTGCCATATCGTAGTTCCTCACCCAGCTAATGATTATAGGACAAATATATCTTGAATGCGTTTCATGCTTCCATATTCACATTTTCTGTTCCTCTGTTTTTGATATTTTCAGACCATGTGGCATAAAACTGATTAAAAACCAATTTTCAAGTTTAAGTTGATGTGTTAAAACCGCAAATTCAACCAACTAACACGTATTGATTCCACGTTTTTTTTATTTTTTGAAGGTTCAGCTTAACCGCCTAGATAAGGGTTATCTTTAGCAACCTGTATCAAACCATTTCATATATTTCAGAGAACATTCTAAGAATACAGGTAACATTAATAAATTTATCTATTTTTTATTTTATATGAAGTTTGTACAAGGAGCGCAAGTGCAAGATGCAATGACGAATTCGTAAAAGTGAAAGTAACATGTAGTCTAGAAAAGTCCGCATGACCATGTCTGCGAAAATGAGAATTTAATATACCGGTCCGCATGTAGTGTCACCAAATGAATAAATGGTGTTCAGAAAGTTTTACACCCTGTGAAATATAATAAACTATTACAACAGAGCACAAACATGCTGAAATGAGAATTTTTAAAAAAAATGTTCGCATGTATTGCCATAACATTTATTTAATGTTGTTCAAAAATTGTGCACCCGCCAACGTTAAACTGTTTTAACAGAGCATAGACATGCTAATTGTTACGAAACAGGCAGCTGAAATGAATTCACGTAAGTTTAACAAAATAAAATACAATAAGAATAAACTGGAGGAAAATGACGTAATCTGTCATATTGTTGTCTGACAGCCGCGTGGTAGCAACAAAAATAAAATTTCAAATAGCGTAAACAGGAACAGAACGAGGGGCATAAGTCTGGCACTTATTTCATTACTTCAAACTTCTCCTTTAAAAAAGTAAATTGCACGTAAACTCCCCTTCATTCGTTTAGAAAGGTAGGTCTTCCAACATAGAATTAGTTAGAAGCTTTCAGCCGAGGTACCCTTTCTGCCATACAAAAGCCATGTATTCGATATACATGATGATGCAAGTTTATTAAACAGATGCTGATACCCCAAGCAATATATATATATATATATATATTGTCTCATGCAGAAGAAAAAAAAATAATGTACTTGTATGCTATTAATGAAAGGGTTTTTTATCAGGATGATGCAAGTAACTATGGTACCGCCATTTATATCGTCAGTGGGAGTTTCTGCGAATTGTTATTTTTGGTGTCCATATTTGACCATCAGTAGGATCATCTGTCATTTTTTTTAAAGCGGGATGATGCAATTATTTTTTTAATCCACATTTTGACCATCAGTAGGATCGATTTGCAAAATGTAGCACCACACTTTACAGAAACATTTTGTGATTAAGTTGACAACAAAATAATTCAAGAAGACTTTTATAAAATCACTAGCTTTCCGGGTGAGGTTGGCGCAGGCGACTGCACTCAATATAATTGATGGGCAAATGCGGACAAAAAACCCCGACGTTTTATTCTATTCCTTGACAATTCTTCTCATCCTGTGTCCAACATGCTGCCAAGTGCAAGAAATCATTATTTGCCCTCCAACACTGCTTCTGATATCCAACTAATGGATGCTGAAATTATTGATTGTTTCAAAACACATAATAAAAAATGTGTAGTCACCATTTATCTGCAGCAGGCTGAGAAGGAAAGACCGAATTGTATTGAACTAAGACAGGCATAACATATATTGAGCCATTAGTGGGCCTATATTAGTGTCAAAACTATCATGTATTGTTACCGTCACCGGGGCATAACTCCAAACATCAGGTTGGAAACCCCTGAAAATCCCAATGAATCCCTTTCAAATTCTGACAATGCACATAGTAAGTTGCCTAACCTCCATCAGTTGCCCTACTTTGGTGAAACAAAGAAGTGAACAATTATATACATGTGAACCTTGGACAACAGACAGTTGCAGCCCTTATTCACAAGACATTGTTTGATAAGGTACTGGCGACAATCAACCATAGGGATATGATGGTAAGGTGTCTGCTTTTAAAACCACCGGAGCAGAGGACTTTCGTTCAAGCTACAGAGTCTCCGATGACCTTATATGTCTATAATATCCAGGGAAGGCATTATTGCACCAAAGGGTTTGAAATGTGCAGATTTACCTGCATTGCATGCAAGGACAAGCTCTAAAAATCTGATAAACATGACTATCTTTATAAGAATCTTTTCCTTTTTTTCTATACCGTTGCTGCCCTTGAGCAGATTACAGAGCATCACACCCACTCCCTCAAGGGAGATCACTGTAGAGGTGATGCCGGCTGGTATGTTTTTGGTTGGTATGGTTTTCGTTGATATGTTTTGTGTTATGTTTGTGTTTCTAGTAAATTTGAGGCAAAGTCTACTTTGGTGGTAATGTCAAGTCAGGTTCCCTGTGGATACTTCGGATTAAGCAAAACGAAAAGGGTTAAAGACATACGGATATGGCTTAAACCATAGTAATTAATTCTTTGAATGTAAGAGGTCTGCGGCATTTTAGAAAAGAAGAGGTGTCGTTCACCATTTACACAGAAAATAAAACTGATATTCTATTTTTATGAGTAACTCATTGTACAGCACTCTGGGAAGCAATGGAGGGCTGAATGGGAATGCACGGTGTAGGTTGAACAACTAAACTTAACTAATGATTCTAGGGGTGTTTTTATATTGGTCAAAAAAGTATTCATCTGGAAATTTATCACGTAATTTTGGACCCTGCAGGGCGTTGCATTATTGCTGACGTCACAATTGGAAGTAAAAGAGCATCTTAGTTAATATATGGTTCAAACCGAGATACGCCTCTTTGCTTTGAAGAAAGTAATTTCTCAAAAAGTAAAAATCAATTACATATGCCGTCCTTATGAATATTCTCTTTATTTAGGAAATGTTTAGTTTAAAAAACCCTTGCTTTTTCTGAGCTTGCTTAAGCAATGAACATTCTACAAAGCCCTTTTCACATTCAATTACAGGATACTTTCTTCCAAATGGTTCAAAATCTTTTATATAATGTTTTATGGGGTGGTCCATACAAACATAAAATAAAAAGTGACACGTATTGGTGCATGTGAGTAAGCTGGACTGAAAACGACTAATATAATTTCACAAAAATAAAGCATTAGAGCTAAATGGTTAAAAAGACTACGCCAACATGATAGTTCAGGAAAGTGGACAGATTTTATTTTGCATCAATTGCGAAAATGTAAACATAATGGAAACACTGCCTGAGAGGAAGGATAGCTCCACTCACCTAGTAGATGAAAGGCCAGGTTGGGTACGATGGGGCGGGGGGGGGGGGGGTCTAGGTTTAGCGTTTATCTGTTCTTCGGTATGCACATTGTGTTTAGTATGCTTATCAGGGCAGCAGGGTGTCTACTATACCCATAAGGTAGACAAAGCTAATGATTGATATCTACTGTTAGCCTGTACTGGGTCACTAATTAAATACTTTTCCACTTGTTTATCAGTGATAAGGCTGGACTGCATGCTGTGCCTCTACAGCTTCGGATAGTTGTTCCCAGCTCTAAAGCAAAGTTTCCGTCATGAAGAATATGGAAATGTAATATCCGTCCTTGGTTATGTTCACAAATGTAAGTCGCAGTTTTTGGCAAGAAATTCTTAAACTATGTTGTATGGTATATCACTTTATACCTAAGAATAAAAAATACATCAGTGCTTGTGGTTCAAGTCATAAATTAAAAATTAATAATAAAATACTGTGTAAGACACAGTAGGAAATCATACCTGATTGATCCCCCCTTTCACCATTGCAAATAAATAAAAGGAGTAATACTGCCAACATGGGTGCCATTTAAGTCCTGAAATGAGATTCAAAAAAAAAGATGTAAACATCGAATATTTACATATAATCAGTTACGAGAATAAATATTTTATCTTCTTTAGTATTTAAACTGAAATACTGTTTCAGGGTAAGCAATCATAGAAACAGCTGCTAACCTCTTAGTGCAAATATTTTCTGTTCCTTGTATCGTGGACAGCAAAATCTCTTTAAAAAACACTGTGATATGTTGTGAGCATGAATTTTCCTTTTTCAATCAGAAGTGAACATAATCAAATCAGCAGTGTTGTATTAAGTATGTGCACTGTCTGATTTGAAGTACTAGTTTTTGCAAATGCTATCAACTAAGCAGGTTATTGCCTTGGTGATTTGATGTTAAGACACAAGTCGACTTTACCTAAAATAAGAACAAACAATAGGCAATGTTAGGTGAAAGGATGTGGAAAAAGCATACATGTTTTACTTAATGAAATTGTGACTGATGAGACAAAGGTAAAGTTCAACTTTTAAACCAGGGAGATATTGCAATATATTGAAAGACGAATGAAGCAATATTATACTGTGTTCGAAAAAATGACAATGGTTTAACATTGTTTATCCTTACTTTCACTTTTGCACTGGTTTTCACCAAACGATAAAATAGAAGAAGGCAATGAGTGATCTTGGTCTCACATTATTGTCACAGAAATGTCCTATGATGCGTCAGAGAAAGATCGCTAGTATTCAGAGTTGAATTAAATGCGGGGATTGAATTTTGTTTTTAATCTAAGTAAGAGACTCTTTACTGCCCTACAAAACGTAATATACAAGCTAAATGAACCTGTCAGTTTCAATCGCTCTTGGCGTTTGATTCTTTTAAATAAAAAAGGTTTAATATTCTTAAACACCCACATGTCAACTTTTGTACAGATGAAGGTGCTGGTAATCGCCCTCCAGATACCCCCCCCCCCTTTTTTTTGTTTTTGTTTTTGTTTTTGTTTTTGCTTTTGTTTTTGTTTTTTGTTTTGTTGTCTTTTTTTTTTTTTGAAGCTTAGGCTGCTTTTCGTGATACTTGCAGATATTTCCTATTACTGGCTTTAAATTTCAAGTTAATATATTTTAATGCAGGAATTATACTTAATTTCCTCGGAAATAAGTATATTGCCATACCTGTCAATTAAAGTGTTGTAAATTGATATAAAGGACACCGTAAAAAGCTGGGCAGATGGTTGGTGGAGCTGCCACACTCTTGCCTTTCACCTGTGCCGCCCGGGTTTCATTCACGGCCGGGGAAGCAAGCAGAAAGAGTTTCTACCACTCCGGCTGTGCACGGTCTTTGTCTCCGAGTCCTTCTGTCTCCTCCTCCAAACAAGTAGATAGGAAAGTATACGCCACCATGACTGGTAGGCTGCGTTTCATATCACTCGTGGTAGGTTTTATAAGTAAGGTTTAGTCAGGAGAATCGTAAAGCGGTAAGCCTACCATGCTTTTATTCATCTTTAAGGCAAGTCAAAAATGGTCGGTTTTAAATGATAAAACTTAAATCTGTAGTCAACGAAAGATATTTCAAACTTTGCAAAGACCACTTTAAAACCAGCAGTTTCTTTCTATGGGTGAAGCTTGTCTCAGTTCAGGAGTGAAGTTTATTTTTTCACATTGGCATTGGAAGTTGAATGTTGATATTTTGGTATTTCGTGAATCTCTGCATTTTGCTTTAGGTATAAATACTTCATTGAACAATTAATAAATATGCCATTGGTCATGTTGTGTTGTAGGCTGTGTTCCCTGACTCAAAGATATAATAGAGGTAGAGCCTTTTTTGTTATGTTCGACTTTCATAAATGTCACAAAAACAATGTAGGCTTACTGTCCTCGTTTATTGTCAGTTAAGCTGACCGGCACCAAGCATTTAAAAGTGGAGAAGGCTAAATATTTTGGGAAACCTACAGTTATGGTTAATGAAGAATTTTGCAAAGGTTCAGATGACTGGTTTAGAGCCACCAGTTGCCATTTTGGGCGATTTCCTGTGTCAAGTCAGGAGGGATATTCATCTTTTAACATTGGTATTGAAGGATGAATTTTGATGATTTTGTAATTTTTGATGTCTTCATTTTGCTGTATTTGACTTTGTTCTCTTTGCTGGAGGGGGATTTTATGAAAATGGATAATATTTTTTGAACAATTATCTCTAATTGTTGGGTTGAAATTTGTGAATATGGGTATCGTTTTTCTGTACTAGTTAATAGCAGCAATGAGGTGTTCAAAATTATATAAGGGCTGTTACAGCATGAATGTTGTGCTCTGAAAAGTTATCATACCACTGTTGATGTGTAAACCAACTCAGGAAAGCAACAACACTCCAAACCTTCCTCCATTTGGCTAAAATATGGACAAAATAAGATAGGCCTTTCTATTAAACTTCATGTATGTTTAAAACTTGTGATTGCTATTTTTGTTTGGGTAGTTCACTGTAGTTTACTAAAGTGGACCTGCTGTAAGAGATGTGGTTTAAAGATTTTTCTATTTTTCAAGTCTCTGGTGACACTGTTCATTATGTTTAAGTTCGTGTTTTGCAACATCATTCTATTCAAAATGGTATTCACACGGGGGCAAAGTTAAGGTGATTTAGATGGTTTGTTTCCATAAGGCCATATACATCTAAGAACGTCATGGAAAGACACGTTGATGACCGTATTGACTGTACGCCGTGATTGCAGAAATTATTTTGCATGCTCTTACAGCAAACAGTGTCACGTGAATCTACAGTATGCAAAGTTGAGTTCGTGTCATACGTTTTACATATTTTTGGCTGTTATGTGGTGGGGGTGTTGTTTACTAGCCTTTATGTATGATAACGTGTGAAACGTGGAGGGTACAGATTATGGCAGACCGATTTTTCCTTTTACTCGCTTCCAATGGTTTTTGGAGTAACCATCTTGGGGTGAGCGCAGAAGTAAATTACGTAATAATGAAGACGAACACCGATAAATTGATGATCATGTTGCCCATACAATGACAGCAGAGTGGAGTTTTTGGTGTCAAAATTGCTGGAAAAAGTACGAAGTTTGAGGAGTCAGATTTATAGCAAGAGCAGTAAATCTTACGAAATGATAACTTGTAGCTCAACAGTATATTTGTAAAGATCGACCTTATTTTGGTGTCACAGGAACGGGATTTGTGCGACTTTTCTTTTCTATCTCAACATGACCCTGGTTATAAGGTTGTGGTTAGTTTTAGACACGATTCTTCCAAAGATAATCCTAGCTGATAGTATAAGAGCACAATTAAATATCATGGCAGAATAGATAATGACACGAAAACACATAAAAATATAGCTGTTATATATGCACAATTAGTAACACCAAAGTGACAGTACACCAACTGGATGGTAATCAAAATGAAAAATTATGCAAAGCCCTCCAGTCTGGTGATAAGGTGACGATAAGTCACCTCATCACCAGACTAGAGGTCAGGCGAGCACTGGCATTTAAAAAAACTCATGGAAGATGGGTTAAATTTCAAAACGAGAGGTTGCACGTAGCGGTGTAGAAACGAACATTATAAAACTAGTATGTGGGTCACAGTCGCACAAAGATGACTTGTACAATGGCAACAAACTGATCCTCTGCTGAAACAGTAAAAACTATTCTGATAACAAGAGTGCTGTTATAAATGCAAGAGAAGGACTTACCTATTCTCTGGAAATTCATAAGTTGCAAATTTAGAAACAAGACAGAAAAGAGTGAAATGATAACCCTCTAGCAAAAGTGAAACTATATGTCATCACTGACCACCTTTCACATTTTGCGAAACATGAAATAGTATCCAACAGTGAGAAATATCACTGAGAGAAAAAAAAAACAAAGATGAAATTCAAGCTGAAAGTTCAATTAAGGAAAAGAGCTAAAAGAGTTATAAACAGATCTAATAACAGATTCAAAAATATAAGACCAACATTAGATGTCCATCCTAAAAGTTGAAGATTTGGAGAAGAAGGATTTCATCGTCTCTGAGTCTCTCAAAATGCGCGAGAATATTGAACAAAAAAACCCGCAATAATTTGTTCAGAAATAAGAAAGTCCGAAAAAATTATGATATAGATCTTTGCTCTCCTGATCAATTCCCACAAAGAGTCAATGGAGAAAATCGTAGAAAGGAGAGATGAGATTAAGTAACCTCAATATTCGAGGCTCACTCAGGGCGAAGCAACTAATATAGAAGCATTCACATACTTATAGCTCAGTAAATTTGCCAATAAATACGGAGTAGGCAAGATGTTTTGACTGTACAAGAAACAGAGAGTTTTCCATGAAAAATGATCAAGTACAGGTTGCAGTGATGATATAGCAGTGGACGGAAAAGAATACCCCCCGGATCCCTGGTTTGTGGGAGATCAAAGTGGGTGAGTGTCCCATTGATGAAATTTATAAAATGGGGATTTTAATAATAAGAATATAAATCTTGAGGGGAACTAAGAGACTGGCGAAGGAAGTTTCTAACAAACTAAAAGCCTGAGCAGGCCAGAATTGGAACAATGCCAGAAGAAAAACATACGAGAGCTCACCCATCACCCTTATGATTTACTCATGAGAGCAGAATTGTGGTTTCTGACGAAAATTCTACGGGCATTATTAAGAAATTACTCAGACGAAGGGTATTAAACAGAGATTTGTATGAACGTTTTTATGAGTAAAATTATATGTTATATATTTGAGGATTTAAAAGATTGCTTTAGGGGTATTGGCTATTTTCGATCTTCATATCGAAGCAAGCAAATAAGTTACTCTCGATGCCGAGAAGAAAGTTAGTCAAGCATTGGTGTACAGATTCAACATTGAGACACAAGATCTTTTCATCCGATCAAGTGAGAGCTATCTATTGCTTGAAGTTCAGTTGCCAAAAAACAAAGAAACTGCATACAATTGTACCAACGTTGTCACAACGACAAACAACAAGTCGATGCGCCCGTTCATCTTCATCAAGGATCAACTGTCAGGGCAGGAAGTCGCATCCCTGTCATGCATTGGACACTCCAGCACAAGTCTTGCACTCTTAACATGTGCCGACAACTTTTCAAAGTCTCAGAGTCTCATCGAACTCTTGGTGAAAAGATATATTGTTACTGATATAGATGGGACAGGAAATAGGAGACACAAGATCAGATTCAGATATCTCCTTGGTGGCATAAATGCAAATTTTTGGAAAGGCCACTAGGTGTTGCTGAATTTCACCTTGCGATCAGCAGGGTGTGCTGCTAAATCAAAGCTATGTCAGACATTATTCTGCTGACCCAGCAGTATAAATGTTAAGAATTTCACAATTCATACTAAAATGTAAAACCTGTCCAATTATTTTTTCTGCACTCCTGGACAACCAGTAGGCATCAAATCATAAAATTATCATAAATTTACCCGATTGTCTATTTTTGTCTTTATTTTTGCTAACTTTGTTTTGTACTTTAGGCCGGGACATTCATGTGAAATATCAAGTTGCGTTTGAAAGACAGAACGTTGAAACTTAGCACAGAACGAGCATATTTTGTAACCTTGGTGCTTTGTTTTCTTTCCATTTAGTCCCTTGATTATCGAAAGTGAACAACCACTTTTCACAGACTGGCTTTTTTCGGCAGCCATTCTGTAAAAATTGTGTAGGATTACAGACGAGGTATATGTTTAATTTCTGCAGATGTTGGTGTCAAACAGGAAATGACTTCCTAAAATCATTGTATCAAAAATTACACTTTGTAAATGTTTCCTCGAATATCCGTACTAATAAATAGATGAATGAATGAATGAATGAATGAGTGATTAAATAGATAAATAAATAAATAAATAGTAAGAAACCCACAATCATATTTTTCCCGCACGTTAATTGATATTTATTTGTAGTTTTCGATGAATTTCTGTGCACCAGCAGCTTAGCACCTGTAACCCAGATTGTGACTGTACTAAGCAAACTTACGTGAGTATTCCTGCACCGTATAAAAAGAATATATCATTTCACTCTGGACTTGTCAGACGTTGAACAGTCTATTATCCCAAATTATTATATCTGATACCTTCGTGTTCATAATTACAATATATTTCCATTTATGTATTCTATAACCCACTGTACTTAATCAACTCTTTGGTGCTGTACTGCATGAATATAATATTTACTGTCCATGTTTATAGCACACTTATATTTATCTGGATAGAGAATTTGCCAGACTGTCCTCCATTTTTATAAAAGATATATAGGTTATCTTGCCTCCATGCCATCCATAAACAACATATTGGGCACTACTATTCCCGGGTTTAGGAATTACGCCTCTAAAAGTGTATATTGCAGCAGTATTATCCGTGTGAATTTTTTTTTATTATTGTGACCCAGTATCGCTGAAGCTGCTGCAAGCCTCTCTGTAGTGGGAATTGTAATCCAATTGAGTAGTACATTTATTGTGTGGGGAAACAATGTCCAATTGATGAGGCGTGGCATCCGCATATACCTTTTCCTTTAGAGGGCTAGTGAAGACTCACACTGAATTTGAAATACTGAAATGTTTATGATATGTAGCCATGTTGTCTATGTTTAAGTGGGCTGCGGGAAAAATTGGCCACACCAAAGCATGTGTGTAAAAGAGGGTGCTACTTCTTGCCCTTTACTGATCCATATAATTAAGAGTAATTTTTTAGCATAGATCCAAAACTCCATATAACTCCAGGAGCCTATGAAACTAAAGTTGTAATTGCGCTCCTGTGGCATCCAATAAAAGAGAAAAATATGATATCCTTTTTACTGGTGTGAGAGGTTTTTTTGTTTAGTTTACTGGTATATCCAAAGATTGAAACATCATGAGTACCATGTCAATTGTTGTTTGAACTTCCTCATATTATCCATACAAAAAATGTCATCTATGTACAATATGTGCTAGATTTTTATTTTAGTAAGAATCTAGCCGTAAAACCTCTGGCAGGCCCACGGTCCAGAGGCTAACTCGAATGAAATCCTTGTGAACTAATATTTGCCGTATTATATGCCCAAAAATCTTCCACATGATGGGTGTACAGGAAGGTGAAACAAGGCATCAGCAATGTCTATTTTTGGGGAGTTTGTGTCCTTCTGAAAATGTCTTCATGCTTTGTTAAAGATTGGCAAAGAAAAGAATGGTGGATCCAAATAGGGCATCATCTGTGATAAGACTTATACCGGTCCCCCGAGCCACTGCGTTCTTTTTGAATGAGAGAGATCATATACCTTCAGGGGTTTACCAATTTCTTGTATTTGTTGATCAACATCCAGTAGAGGAAAACCTTCTGGGTAAATAGCCAAGTCATAACTTGTAATGCATTTCCTTTTCTGCAACAAAAAACATTGGTTCTTCTTCTTTGGGGGGGGGGGGGCAAATCCATGTGAATATCTGACAGCCAAGACTCATTGGGTGTGGAGAGTGATGAAGGAATGCTAATTTGCATAAAACAGGATGACTCAGATGATGCATTGTCTCTTGTGGTGCTGTCTGTCAGAGTTGCAGGTGTGGGGCGGTCTTCTGTCCATTGGGACAAGATTGTGTACAGGATGGAGTCTTATAATACAGTTATGCAGAAATCTTCTAACAGAGACTGTCTGTGTGAGTCTGAGTGGTGAGGTGTGGAGGTCAAAAGGGTTGCACCGGCTTGAGGAATTTCGGATTCAAGGCCCTAAATCCACAGTCAGTTAGGCTCTCTGGCATAGATTCGCTAGTGGTATCTTCCACCCATGCTCTGCCACAATCAACAGGGTATGACATCATTCCTGTATTTGTCGTTGAAGGTCAGGTGTAAGGAAGTTAAACAGTGATGAACCTGCCACAATAGTTTGGTTCCAAAGCAGAAGAACTTTTCATCTCTCTTCTTGTCTTCCTTTCAGCTAGTGCTGCCTTGCGACAGGCCAGTAGATCCTCTGTTCCGTGAAGGTCGGGATTGGTATACAGACGTTCAGAATCCTCATCTTCTTCTCAGGAGATATCCCCTTCCACTGCAGGGTCCAGCATTGGTGTAACCATTGCTTATAATGTCCATGCCTTAGTGTTGTATTGTGTGATTGGTTTTTGTTTTCCGTGAAGGTCGGGATTGGTATACAGACGTTCAGAATCCTCATCTTCTTCTCAGGAGATATCCCCTTCCACTGCAGGGTCCAGCATTGGTGTAACCATTGCTTATAATGTCCATGCCTTAGTGAATATTAACACATAATGATATTTTTTCAAACTTCAGTGTGGTGGATTTAGTACTGTTATACAAGTAGTTATGTTAAATTTAAAAATGTTCACTTCACATCAAGCAGGCCAATAAATTCATTGGCATTGACAAATCTGCGAGGAAGCCTGTATTATGTATGTTCCCTTGCCAATCAATGCCACAGCTTCCTACCAGGTGTCAGTGCAGGGTCATGAATAATATCCGTAATTATAAAATGAAAAACTCATTGAATTTGAACAAATTCTCAAACTTTTGTTGTTATTCTTGCTATACATGGGGAACCTCCCGTTCTTTTATATATATATATATATAAAATCATTTCAGTTTGAATTGTATATAAAATTTTGATCTATATAACGAATAAAACTCGTAAACTGTCGCACTGGTATTTTTTTCCAGCATGTCCTGAATGTCATAAAGATATTTTTAAAAGTTTGGATCGATCTTGTCTGTCTGAAGAAAACATCTGTGTTTTAGGAAAATAGTTTTTCTAACATGTTCTAGACAAGTTCAATATATTGATGCTTAACACAAAAAAGCTAAGATGAAACATAAGATGAAAAAGGTGGGCTAAAACTTTACATTAGACAGGCAGTTACAATCCAAAAGATTACATTCTTAGTACTTGCTTTTTAGTAAATCATTTATCTATCTATATATATATATATATATATATATATATATATATATATATATATATATATATATATATATATATATATATACTTATATGTGTGTATGTGTGTGTGTGTGTGTGTGTCTGTCTGTCTGTCTGTCTGTCTGTATATGTTTGTCTATTTCGAAGTTAGGACTTTTAAAATAAAATTTTGTTTCTTACCAACATCGAATAAAATGTGGGCTTTTAGCGTTCATGGGGCGATACACTTTTCTTTCCATGATTTCACAAGTGAACAGGAATTATTCTAAGCTGCACAACATGGTCCCTAAGGCATATTTTTTAATATCAATGGACACTGTTTCTTGGCATAACTAACTTTACGTGTGGCATCAAATAAAAAATATATTTCTGCAATCTTAATGAAAATCTAACTATGCAATACCTTACTGCTATATTATTACCACCTTTTGGAAACCATGCACAGAAGACAATGTTTTCCGTCACAGTTTTTTCAGAAAGGAGATGTGTCTCTCTGCTGCTCGCACATAGACTTTTTTTTGTGCGAGCGCAGGACATGATGCATCTCCATATTGCAAATTTAGCTATGTGAAATAAAAGATTAGACGACGGCTGGTTTCATGTGGAAACTACGCAAGGTACAGACTAATATTATCGATAAATTTAAGCGTCTTAATCAGAAAGAAATTCCGGCCACAAGTTTGACATCTTACTTGGTGCGAGTGAGTAATAATAAAAAAAAACCCCAATGCACAGAAACATTGCATATTTCCTCAAGCCAAGAGTTGATTTGTTTATACTTTTTCAATTCTTGTTAAAAAAACATGAAGACACACACACACACATATATATATATATATATATATTATATATATATACGTTTGTATCTGTGTGTGTATGTGTGTGTGTTTGTGTGCGTGTATGTGTGTGTTTGAGCGTCCATGCAGAAAAACATATCGAGAAGCTGCTAGTAAAACTTTATGATATAATTAACAGTCACAGAGCCTTTGTATATATTCTCATGTGTACCCAGATTCACCGGCACCGTTTCGACCCCGGTTTTGGTACGTCAGTTATAAAAGTACTTACAAACTATTCAATTGTATAGCATATCGGGTTTTGTGATGAAAAAGCATAATGGCTCACAAAACCACACCCTCGAGTTCGTCTTCCCGAACGTATTCCTAAAACCTATTGTTACAATATAACCTTGACAGTTAACCTATCCCCGAGAAACACACTTACAAAGACATAAAGCTACAATTAAAATTACAAATCAAACATATTTTGTGTAACCATTCCAATTCTGAGGCACATTCACATTTGGATTGCCGGATTCAAAATTATTCATTACACAGAGCCAAATTTGTTACAGCAAGCTAATTATGTTAAGACGAGAAAATTATTACAAATAGAAAACTTTGGATCAAAACACCGAATTCAGCTTTTCCCTTCGGATTCAATGACATAATTTCAGGTTTCGACGACCTCAGAAATTTGGACTTTGCAACTCTTGATAGCAGTCACATACCTTTACATAATAATCAGTCACATATCTTTACATAATAATCAGGCCGGTATTCAAAGAAGAACAAAGGATGGACAAAGAAAATCACAGACAAAACAGGAAATTTAGGAATGCAGATAAAAAAAAATGTTTAAAATTTACTAGAGGCTTTCTCTAATGGTATTTATCAAACTTCCTCTGAAATTGTGTATTCTTACACATCAGCTATTCGGAAATCAAATTCTAATAAAAAAAACTGTATCAAATATTTTGCAGCATTTCTTTCAAATAAAATTATTGATTCATTGAATATTCAGTCCCTTTTTAAATTAAAATTTTTTCCCAACATAATTTCCCAAGGAATGCAATAAAATAGATCCCACCACTATTTCTTGTAAGTATGGCAATAATAATGGACAAAGTACCATGAGTTACAAGAAATTTATGGGTTTAATTAGTCTTGAGGATTTTGCAGTGAATCAAAATTGTGATTGTATGTCGAACAGTAAAATTTGTACTTATGTTGAAACATACCACAAATATGTATTTACAGGTAATTTGGATATAATACAAAATAAAATTTTCTTAAAATTCAATCTAGATTCATAGTTGGTGCTTCGAAATGTACAACAAAACAATTATCAAGTAACATTGTGTTTGACTGCAATTGGGAATCATTTACCTAAATACTGTAATGCGTTTTCTAGAAACTGTGAAATAAACTGCGTTTGGAGCATTAGCAGTTCTTCCGAGTTTGTATCTAAAATCAAAGATGTAAAAGCGAAAATATTAAATGTTTTTATTTTTCTACACTGTATCCAAATACCCAAACATGAAGTTAAAAGTTTCTTTCAGAATTAAGAGGCAACATGTGTAAACATAATGGTAAACCACACATAAATATTAATTCGTATACAAGGAAAGCATATTGGTCAGACAATAAACATTCAAAAAGTTACATTGAATTTTACATGGTTGAAGCTTTGATAAGTGCTACAATTATTGTTTGTTTGTTTGTTTCTTTGTTTGTTTGTTTGTTTGTTTTTGTGAATACTTATGTACAATGTGGACAACTGGTTTTTCAACAAATAAAAGGCATTTCAATGGGTAGCAACTGCTCCCTGTTACTCACAGCTTCATATTTAACCTGGCTGGCCTTTAAGCATATGAATAAATTAATGACAAAGGACTTTCAAATGGCTACAAAATTATCAAACAACGCAAGATATATTGATGACATCGCCAGTGTAAATGTATAGAATTTCAGTAAAGCAATTTACCCGAAAGACATCCCTTTGGAAGGTAAAAATTAAGATGGTTTAAGAGATGTGTTTCATGACTTGGATATTAGGGTCTCTAATAACAGGTTTTGTATTAAAGTCTATCACAAAATAGATGAGTTTACCTTTGAAGTAGCTAACTATCCTTTCCTGGACAGTTATATTTCGGAAGCTATTGGATATCATACATCTTGTCACAAATTTTGAGATTTGCTAATATATGTTTCAAATTTTAGGACTTTGCGTTTAGGATCAAATTTATTTACAATAAACGTGACTCGAGATGATTCAAAGTTGTACTTTTCATTAAATATTTCTACGAATTTTGCTGTAAATATCTTGAGATAGTTAGAAATTTTGGTTTTGATAAGAAAATATTTCAGATTTACCTGTTTTGCTACCTAATTTTATATTTTGACATCATTCTGTTTTAATATTGCCCTTTCAGACATTTTAGACTAGCTTGTTTTCTGCTAGGTTAAACCCTCATGGGCAATTGGTAGCAAGCAGTGGCCTAAGACAGTTACAAGTTTGTCTAATTTTACTTGATACCTGGTTAAAGAAAACTAAATTTTTAATTGCATTCTCTTGACGTAAATACTAATGACTTCCATTCCTCTCTGACTTGCCCTACAAATTTTGCTGTTTATATAAGATTATGAGAATGTTTGGCTGCAATAATTTTACAGATTCTAGACTTGCCTGTTTTATTAAATAATTCAATCTTTTCGCATCATTCTGTTTTAATATTCATTTTCAGACATTTTAGGCTTACGTGTTTGCTGTCAGGTAAAACCCCTAAGGGCTATCAGAAGCAAGAAGGAGCCGACAACCGTTACTAGTTTGCCTAACTTTACTTATTATTAGGTTAAGAAACATTATATTTTGATAACATGTTTTTGACTTAAATGCTTAAGACTTTCATTCCTTTCTGACATGCCTAAGCACACATTTACACAATATCAAATTTTTACTCAAATTTGACAGTATCTACTCAAATGTCACAAACCTGACCCATTAGATTGAAACATTGACTCATGGTTGGCAGTGAAATTGCCTTAAATACTTATGACTTTCATTCTTGTCTGACTTGCCCTACAAATTTTGCCGTTCATATCCAAAGATTATTAGGAGGATTGGCTAACAATAATTTTGCAATTTTTAGACTTGCCTGTTTTGCTAGTTAAATTTTATCTAAGTATTCACTTTCAGAAATTTTAGACTAACATGTTTTCTGTCAGGTTAAACCCCCAGGGGCTATAGGTAGCAAGCTGCGACCGACGACAGCTACAAGTTTGCCTAATTGTACTGAAAATCGTGTTAAGAAAAATTATGTTTCGATAACATGTTTTTGACACAAAAGCCAATGACTTTGACTCTTTTCTGACATGCCTAAATATATGTTTTGTGGGCTTTTTTGGGGGGGGGGGGTGTTCTTGTTTTGTTTGGTTTTTTTTTTTTTTTGGTTTTATTTTTGTTTTTGTGTGTGTTTTTTTGGTTTTTCTTTTTTTGTTGTTTGTTTTGTTTTGTTTTGTTCAAATAAAGCGTAAAGAAAGCTATCAAGAAGAAGAATTGGCCAATCTTTACATAATTGTGGTATGCAATAGCCGTGGCCAATGATACCGCCACTTAAATGCCGCTGTTATGTGTACCTTCAAATTAAAGCTCGACGGTAGGGTCAATACGCCGTATTCATATTAATTTCCCGCCACAAAGTACGGGTTTGGCGCCAGGCGATCACAGGGGACGTGCGGGTCACATTACAGTCACAGGCAGGGCCATATGTTCATTTTCACAAAGCATCTTTTGCAGAAATTAAAGTTTACAAATGCCAAAGTGGTATTCATCAAGAGCGTCCCGAGCCATATATAAAGAAAATGTCTATCTACCTTTAATAAGTATTCTTTATTTCCAAAATATTGGTAATATCCAGCTTGTCCCCACAGTTACTGATCCAGACCTCGCTATATCCCGCCAAGCGAGAGTGGGCAATAAGATATGCAGTTGTGGCGGGAAATTAATATGCATGTCTGGTTTTATCTTAGCAAAGGTTCTGATAAAACGATGGGATCACAGAATATATCTATGATTGTGTGTGTGTGTGGGGGGGGGGGGGTGTACCTGATTTAAGAAAAAGGATATGGAAAAGCCACAGCTTGGCCAGGTGGGGGATGTTTTTCCAAATAATTGTGCGAGGACACAATAAAAGGGTTTGAAGTCTGAGGTTCATTTCATCTATGAAGGAGACCTCCTCACTCACCTAGAAAGCTATTTAGGTTTTGAAAGCGAAGTGGAATTAATGTTGCATCATTAATTAAACAGATCATTTCCGAACCTTCCTGAAATTTAAATGATGATCAGACCCATGCAGAAGTATATTAGAAAGTGTGACATGCAATAATATAGTTCTAACCACAGGAAAACATTCACTGTGTACTCGCTGAGAAACGTGAAAAAGCACAATATTGAGCGTGAACGTGGCCAAGCTACTGGATACAAAAATTATTAGCCAGTAAGGCTAGTAGGTGTCAATGCAACTTACTTTGCTGTTTAACCTCTGTGACACCACTGATCAAGGCAATGTGCTCAATCTATTTTGTTAATCTAAGTTTACTCTAATTCAGTGAGTGTGGTAGAATGGTACAATACTGATATGTATAAAGGGCGCATGTAGGTCCATATGGCTAAGAGATTTGTATAACGTCGAGGACAGCCTCGGCAACAAGTTGCGTAATGGGCCACAGAACTATCAGTTTTCACATATTATGCCTTTATGTTAAAAATCATATCATGAACCATACATACTCTGATGCCAGTTACGTTTGGTTCAGTATACATTATTTTCATACATATAACGCATCGTTTACATACACAAGAAGGCCAGTACGGAGCACGATTGAAGGCGTCGGGTGGCAAGGGTGGTATTATGCCTTGCTTGAGCACTAAAACCTGTGTAATTTTCAAATATGTAACAAAATAGAGATCACCTTCAAACTTTGCTTTTATGTACTTAGCCGCTGTGTATTTGATGAATGTTGCACAAAGCAGGCATTATCAAATTATGCTAATCAGGACTATTTTAGTATTGAATCTTACGTTTCAATCTCTAAAGAATATAATAATCACACACTTACATTTATGCATGTGTTGGCATGTTTTTCCTTAACATGCCATTAAATGTAGATGCCATCGAAACTTATTTGAATATGTGTTTGGCTGTTGTGCATCAAGGTATGTTGGATACAGACCATAAAATATCTAATGATGCTAACAGAATTTAAATAACAAGTTTTTGATATTTTAAATATAACAATGGAAATGTGTTTCCAGCGTCCAGTTATTGTTCTACTTTTCAGGCAAATATACAATTTGAAAATACGTCTCTGTATTAGTACTATCGTTTAGTACATAGTGAGAATACACCAGCGTCAGAGAACTTACCCGTAGCATTTATACTTAATTGGACACCGGACTGCCCGAGCACTAAACCTTAGATTATGCTGTGAACATTATTCTTTTTATCTCGAATGGTAATTTAAGTTGTATAATTATTGATTTGTGAATTGATTTACAAATACAGTTAACATAAAATATTCAGTTTTAGTCAGATAAAAAAAAACACCGTTGCACATGTGACGCTACTTTTATAATTTGAATGGATGCCATGATCTCAAAACTCACTTATTTACATCTACGTATAATCAGCCAGTGAAACATGATCCTCTGGTGAAAAGTAGACATTTGCTAAAGATTATTAGTTGTGCGAGCTTTCTACATTTTCTACCTACCCAGACGTCAGCATGCCAGCTAAGCAATTGACTCAGCCGATTGTTAATCTGGACATTTTGGCGACTATTGGTCGTATCCCGACCCACAAAAACTCCGATTTTGTAGCGTCTTTCGATATTACGGAACGTTTCCTTGTAAACTAGCAAAAAATATGTCACAACTGCATGTCCCAACAAATCTTAGGCAGACCGTACGGAAATATTTCACCCAACTTTAAGAGAGAGAAAAAACATTTCCCGTTATAATTAAAACACCTCCAGTTCTGGCAAAAGCTGTTAGAATATGCAGATCGTATTGATAAAAACTGGAGTAGTAGTGCCACACCTCCTGTGTAGTTCTCAATAAAAAAATGGCACGATCCAATGCGCTCCATAGCTGACCCAATCACTGTTTATGCCTTAATATTTATATTAATATGATCATGCTCAACTAACTATTTTGAAAACTCGTGGCTTCAACAGCTAAATGAGCTTATAAACGGATCATCAGTGGGACACCATCATCTAATGTAACGTCCAAACAGGTGACGAACAGAGCTGCTAAAGTAAAGGGGCTGGGGTCATTAGACAGATCACAAGCCTCTTGTTTCAATTCGCAGGGCGCTATATTTGAATCTGTTTGGTATACAATATGAAACATTTGAATCTTTACAACGACGTCACTGGTTGACCGGGGACAGGTTGCATGCATTCAATGTGTTTCATGTACTGCAATTATTGAAGCCGTGAGGCAATTGGATGCCTCAGACTTCATGTGTATGTGATTAGTGATGAAGGCAAGATGACAATGGTCAGTAAGCCAGGTGGTTGCATTTTAAGAAATAAAAGTTAGTTAGAATTGGTTTTGTCACAATTTGTTGCGACAAAGTTATTTCTGGCACATATTATGCCTGTATGTTTTTTTACCACGTGAAGCATTGTTACGGTCACCTCTGGTAAGGCCAGTCATATATGCCCCAGAGAGAATGCGGGGCAACTTGTGTTTTGTGCTGGGACCACCCACTTTGTATGTTGTACTATTTGCAATGGCACTAAATTTTAGTTGTACCCATGACGTTGAGATTAAGCATGCTTACGCATACATTTTTCAGGCACGTCTGCTGGATACTACCCCCGAATGCAATGTTTACAATCAGTTTCCCGGTACATGTTGATAGTCACATGGGCCTGGCCTTGGCGGTATGAGTGTCGCCAGAGTGAAGTAAAGGGATGTAGAATAAAATCTCAAGTAGTTGAATTTTGTTCAACAGACCTCTCATTGGGTATATCATCTAATTGTGTATGAACATCACTTTCCTTTTGCGCGTATAATTGAGGGGTCCTTTCGGCGCAAAGTTTAACAATTAATTGCACTCATTTTACACGAGTTAAAAAAGCACATTTTTGCAACAAAAATATAGATTATTACTTTAAAACTTCACCAGTGGGATTTGAAATGCATTTATATCAACGCATTAGAGACAGATCATTTACGACAGTACCTTGCAAGATGGATGGGCCGCGATGTCTGGCCGCAAACTCTTTTTTGTATTTTGAATTGAATGGACCAACACGGAGGAAACGTGTGGTAGCCCAGCAACTATAACATGGCTGAACGTTTTCTCTACTTTGCTATAGGTTCCTGGTTATTACCATATACTAAAACACTCAAACGCAAAGATTGTTTGGCTTGTCACTAAAGTTTGTAGTGGTAACAGTTCGCATAAAATTGAAATGATGAGGTCGATTTTGTTGTTAATACACCACACAACCTGTTTGCTCATTTGCGTCCAGATCATGCAATGAAATACTTTATGTATCATAGAGACCAAATACATTTTTAAAAAGTCGAATAGCTTCATGTTTATTTTACAAACAATCGTTGCCGACAATTGTATAATTGTTGAGCGTGATTGCCAGACATAAATGCACTTCACCAGAAATTTACTACCATGCAAGAACACGAAAGAGTCCAGAGAATGTAATGTAATTCATCCATCCCATGTTCTTCCTTCTATGGACCGTACATAACTGCATCAGGTTACACAGACCAGTTAAATACGCCTGCCATAAAGTTGGGAAGTTTGTTTCAGTAAAACTACTTGTGCTTCGTGGTGTATCAAGTCTTTTGACTTTAATTTTCATGTTATCTGGGCAAAAACTGCTATCGAACGCTTACGCACAAAGCAATTTCTTTTCCAGTTGTACATCATTGTACTGATATAACACCCATATAGGACCAGTAAGTCACTCAGGCGCACTTTGAACTGACAACAGTCAATATGAAGGTGTCAGTACAATGGTCAGAGAGCCACCATATTTTCCAAATAAAACAATCTCATTTCACGCTTCCGCTAACGTGTACAATTGCGGCGTTGTAATGAAAGCACCTTTCCAAATGAACGGATGATGATGATGATGATGATGATGATGATGATGATGATGATAATAAGGACGATTATGGTAATGATGCTTATAAATAAATAAATAAAATAGATAAATAAATAAATAAATAAATAAATAAATAAATAAATAAATAAATAAATAAATAAATAAATAAATAAATAAATAAATAAACACAATTTTAAAAAGCACAAAGAAGTGTCTGTTACTGAACTTAGGTGTGACAAGGCCGCAGCTAATGTTCAAAGAGGGCCACATCCCTACATCTATATGAAAGTCCAAGAGTAATATGAAACTCTCATCTCTCTCTCTCTCTCTCTCTCTCTCTCTCTCTCTCTCTCTCTCTCTCCCTCTCTCTCTCTCTCTCTCTCTCTATATATATATATATGTGTGTGTGTGTGTGTGTGCGTGCGCGTGTGTGTGCGTGTGTGTGTGTGTGGTACCAACATCTTACAGACAATATCCGCAACCAATCGACCAATTGCTGCAAGATTGAACATTTCTTGACAACTGAGGACTAGGGTAGGACTGATTTTGGGTTGAATGTCAAAATGAGCAGAAGAGCTTTGCGCAGAGACCTCTTGCTGTAAGCTATTCTACAGCCACGGGATGCTTCTGTTTATCTTTTCATTACAGGAACATACATTAATAAATAGTTTGTTACTTCATTTTTGTATTACTAAACATAACGAAATCTGCACACACAGTAGTTTTGTTTTTAGGGACGTTTACAAGTATTTGATATGTTTAAAGGCATGTAAAAACGGCATTGACATACGTTGTTCAAAGCATACATATACATATATACTTTCAGTTAAATTGATCATTAACTTGGGGTAGCGTAACAGGCGCAGGTTCTCTCTCTCTCTCTCTCTCTCTCTCTCTCTCTCTCTCTCTCTCACTTAATATATATATATATATATAACCTGCGCCTGTTGCGCTACCCCAAGTTAATGATCAATTTAACCGAAAGTACAAAATACGCGAATGCACATAAGAAACGCTTCCTCCTAAACATGCAGTCAATTGCGCATACCACAATACATTTGCTGTAAGCATTGTAAAGGGCATTGATGGAGACGCTTGCTGTACTGCGACATTTACTAAAATTGATAGAAGTAGATGATAAAGTGTACAAATTTCCCCAAATTCTCTTTACAATTTAGTTCATCGTACAGCTGCGGATAGAAAAATTGCAATACTTTGGCACCAGGTCATATTTCTCCAAGCTGACGCCTATGTTTCTAGCAACCTTTTTGTCGATCGTTCCTGAGTGGGATTTGACTTCTTGATCCGTTAACATCACTAAAATTGTCGATTAATTCAAAATTTATTGGATAATTACGAATCCTGTTCAAGTGTCAAGTCGCTTAATTGAAAGGCGTTCAAATTTTTGTCAAGCTAAAGCAATCAAATTGTTTTGATTATTCAATACCCAAATTGTATTATTCCTAATCCCACAAAAGTAAAAATAAAAGTAAGGTATATTCAAAGCAACTCATAAGCACAACAAAGTGGCGATAAGATACAATACACTATTATCATCAATCATAGCTGCCACTCACCTGTACAATATGATACATTCCATGATATGGTGTAATTTTACAGACAACACATGTATTTATATCTCATCCTGCTTTTGTACTATGGTCAGTTGATACTCATATACTGTGTTGCTGCTCTGTAAGAGTTGTGCATCTTGTGAGTCATTGCATTATCATGTGAATGTTATACATTTACACACAGCCTTTGCAAACAATGAGAGGTTTTCATTTAGGTGGAAAATATTAAATTATAATAGCAAACATTGTCATATGAAATATGAGGAAAAGTTTGGTTTGAATTGAGAGTTATTTTCTATGTAGGTATATATAACCATAGACAACGCCTGCAGATGAAATTATATCTGGTATACATTTTAATTTTCTTGCTCAGTCTTGTTCATCCAACCAAGTCAAATAGTTAGTTAATAGAGACAGGGATGCAAATGTTTTCCTCTCTCTGAGTCAGAACTCGATCCTGTGTGATCAGTGGGAAATTACTGCTTGCAGCTCATACTTTCTTTCTTTCTGGCAATGAACACTTCTTTGGATGGTTCATATGTCAAACATGTATAACTGTTAAAGATTTTTTTTCTGTATGTAGGCTTTGCAGACATTTAGCAGTTAATGACACAGGCATAAACCTGCAGGCTCTCATTGACCTGATTGTCGCACGGAGAAAAATGCACAAACATATATACTAGCAGTAGTAATCATAGATGTGCACAGGATATTAGGGTGACAAATACAAAGAGTAAGGTGAGATTTTGCATGTGCTGGACAAAGCAGGCAGTAAATTTACCTTTGACAGCCAATTTACAGTCAGATAGATAACGACATTTTAATAATTGCTTTTTAAAAAAATCATTATATGTATGTATGAATATATATATATATATATATATATGTATATATACATATATATATATATATATATATATATATATATATATATATATATATATATATATATATATATATATATATATATATATATATATATATATATATATATGGATACCATACATTTTTGCAGCTTTGTGACTGTTAACACATTTCCAGTACAATTTGTCTTTGTTTGACTGCCCAGGCATACTCTTTACTATGTTGTCAATGTTACACAATTTTACATGTTACATCCGGATTCTCTACAGAGCCTTAATATTTAGAGCAGGCCACGCTATGGCCATTTTGACCAGGAATATAGTGTAACTCGCCTATCATGTGAGGGAACTAAAATAATCTGTGTACGGAACTCCATTTAAGACTGATCAGTTTGATCAGATGCTATAACGTTATTCAGACGATTTTTCACATTGTATTTATAAAATTATTAAAAATTTGCTTTTTTGTTTGTAGTGCGATAGTCTTTGGCATGACTGTAATATATAATATATGTTATTTTAAATTTGTCTTTTTGCTTATTTGGCATTTTAACGTGCATGTAGAAAGTGTGCGAATGGTAGACACATCTGCTAATAAGAACGGATAGAGCTTCATGGTGATTTAGATTGGTTAGTATTTTTTGTTTTGTTTTGTTTTGTTCTGTTTGATTTTTCATCCGTGGAAGTGGTATCTCCTTAAACAATAGTATGCGCGTTTTACATAAATTGGTGAGCTCACCGCAACATTATCACATATCACTTCCTATATTATATGCTTACATAAACAGTGTGCTGGTAGATGGTAGACTTTGGCAACCGTTCCGGATACAATTCCTGGTAGCTTCCAAGATTTACATTTTCGAAGCGGTCTGGACAGATCTGAAGTTGAGAGCCCGCCCCCCCCCCCCGCCTCCCCCAGCACACACACCAAATGTTTGAGAGTGATAATACAAGCGTGAGCTCAAATATAGAAATATACATTAAAATTCAAATCAGCCTTATCCTTTTAGGATTAGGTCAAATGTAATAGACTACACTGTTCTTGAACATTAATTCGTTATCTCGTGGAACATAATCTCACTATTTCAACAACATAAACGTATCCTACAACGTCCTACTAATATAAGGTATTTATCATTTTGTCCCTTCAGCATGCTATCTAAAATGAAATTATAAAACATTTTAGTAAAACCTTAAGGAGGACACATTTAAGGCTATAATACGGGAGACAAGGACAAATTTGTTTCTTTACAATTCAGTTACAAATATGAGTTTACCTAGTGAAAAGGCCAGAGGCCAATCATGTCAATATGTATGATAAAAACTACAGATTCTGAAATTATCAGTGCGCATTTGAATGTCCTCACAATACTTCAGCTGCAAGCACAAAACGGTGTCTTTCTAATGTTCAGTACAATAATATATATATATATGTCACTAGTAAAACCTTTCGGCGGCAGGCGTTACGTTTTCGGCTGCAGGCTCCAGAAGTCGTCGACAGCCGGCGGCATTCCGCGGCGCCGCTCTCTGCCGCTCCTTGCCGGCAAAAATAATTAGGGATCTTTTGGGATCAGCAGCATACAGCAACAGCGGCAGCTGGCGTCAGGCCCTTATTGAGTACATTTCTACTGCTGTGTGCCGCTCTCTGCCCCAAGTCTTTTGTTGCTGACTAATATTGATTGCACGTAAAGTAGAAAATTGGGTGGAACCTAACACCAGACAAGTTACTGAAGAGTACTATATCAATTGTTTCCATGTGTTTACCAGCTCTGCGAAAAAACAAATACATGTATGATGCAGCTTATCCAGAAGTAAGAATACCCTGTGGGTAGTGCACATACAGACGCATGTGTGTATGTGATTATTAAAGTATATATATGACTGGAGACTAAGCCTACTCTGCTACATTTGCAAATACACTTTTGTGCATATATATGTGTCTCTATGTGCACTAGCTGCAGAATCATCCTGATTCTAGGCTAATATGTATCATACATGTATGTTTTATACAGAACTGGTATTTACATGAAAACATTTATGTAGTACTCTTAAGTTACTTCTCTGGTTTAACGTACCATCCGATTTCTTATTTTACATACAATAGTGGTCAGCATTCAAAGACTTGCAGCAGAGAGCGACAAACAACAGCACAGAGCGGCAGAACTGAAATCAAGAAGGGCATGCCGCTGAGTCCCGCTGCCTCCCGCCGTGTGCCGCCGATCCCAAAAGGCCCCTATTTATCTTCGGGGGCGTCGAAGCCGTTGGCCGCCGGCCGCCATTTACTGCAGCAGCCTGCTGCCGAAAGGTTTGGAAGTGTGTAATATACATATTCTTTCTTTGGGCACAAAGTCTGGCCAGAACCTTTGACATTTTTGCTGAAGTAGAATCATTGGTAATAAGTCTGTCCATGTCCCCCAAGATTTGGTCGTTTCCACTACTTCATTGTTGTATAACTATCCCCCTTGAGTACAAATATCAGGCAATGCCAGATTGCAAATTGCACTGAAGGAAGTACTCTTGGGGGAGGGCAAAGATATATATATATATAAACCCATACTGAGAACAATCAGACGAAAATTCATATTATTATCAGTCACAACATTACCTAAACGCCACTCTCCATTCGGATTCTCTAGCAGCTTCTTGGGACCGCTTTGTAACCATCAGTTGCCTGTAATGGGGGATTGCCTGTCTCACATTGGGAGTGAAAATAATTTCTTTCTCAGCTTGCACCTCAGCCATACATCAACTATTTACCCCAGGAGTAAAATACCGAACAACTGTATTGGAGGAGAGAAGACAAAAGTTTCTTTATTTATTAAATCTTGGAACTGTGTACAGAATCCACAGTTAGCCCCAAATGTAAATAAGGCAAATTTTACGAAGAAGGACAAACCTGCAGTCTAGTCTCCATCCCCGTTGTACTCCTATGTCCTGTTCAACCGACCACAAGATGAAGGACAACCTGAATGGAGAAACAGGCCTCTACCCTCCTGGTGCTGCAAGACCCAGAACCTAAAGCTAAACCCCCGGTGTAACAACTGCAGGGTGTTTGCTAGCCACAAGTTTCAAAGCTCTTCCCTCCCCGGTCGACTGACTGCAAAAAAGACTAACTCACTCCCCCTGGATGTATGTTTTTTTTACCTACCAGCCTGATGGGAGGGGGAATACAAAACCCCTTGACCTACCACAAAGCTTCTGGGATTTCCCAACCCACCCAGTAAGCTTACCTACTTGCCTGTTGTTATGAGCACACAAAACACAATGATCCCTGGTCAACCAACAGCAAGGCTTCTGGGATTTCTGAACCTATCCCATAGGCATTTTTGTCACAAGATACCTGCCTGGGCCTTGGATTTACACTAGTTATCACCATTCCCTGCCTTTTCCTATAGCCGGTGACCCAGTTATCCACCTTGTCAAAAGCCCAACTGTAGGTCTAGCAATGCCTATCTTGCAAAACAGGCTAAAAGGTAATACATGAAGTATAAATTGTGAAGAGAAAACAGTATACGAGCTATAAGGCTACTATAAAGCAGCATGTATTCAAATTAATGTTACTATCTCCATGGTGCGCAGCAGTGGAAAACGTTAGAAACGTCCTCAATCTTTATAGCACAAAAATTGTCCATAGCCTGGTAATCACTCAACTGTAGAGGTCCAGGTCACATTTTATAAAGGATTATTCTACGGTTATGTGGCAACAGAACCATGTCCCTGTGGATGCTATGTGCGAAAGGAGGACTCAACTTGCAGCAAAATGGTACGAGCAATAATGGCTTTTTTAAAAAAAGGTCCATATACCCTTACGTATATATCAATACATACACATACACGTATACTTATGTATACACCCACACATGTATTATTTTTTTCACATGCACATACAGCCTGTAATGCAGTGGTTGCTACTTATTTTGTTGCATACTGTACGTGGATACCGCGGTTTGTTTGTTTGTTTGTTTTCTTTTTACAATCACCCGCATTGGCTTGGTTCAGAAGCTGCAAATGTCCCCCTCCCCCGCCCACTGACCACTTAAAGTGTCCCATCGAACTGTCCTTGATGTGGACGCCATCTTCAGCAATGCTACTACCATTTTGGTTTTCAATATGGAAATATTCAAAAACACTTAACGGTGGAGGGTAATCCTTTCTTACTGTGTCTTTAACTATTTGACGACATTGATCGAATTCTTCTAGACCCTGTTGCTGTACTTGGCTCTTGGAGCAACATTTAAACATATGGCTGGCTGTCTGAGCAATATCCCTGTCCAAGCTACACCACGTACATGGGATGGCACAGACAGCCATTCCAGCATGCGTACAATTTCCTTACCTAAGGCCTCTTCTGTTCCTTCAGAGACTTGTGTAGGATGATTACTACCTATTTCCACAAAAAATCAAGAATATTTCTTGGTTTCGACACATACCTTAACTCTCTGGTAACTGTGCCCTCTTGCCAAAGCTCAGTGAGGTACATACCTCCACTTTAGTACCAAACAATTTCATTAGTAGGAAATTCCGCCAGCCTGAAAAGAGTGCTTTCCTCAAAATTATCAGCAAAAACATAATCCTGTCGCCTTCTTATGTAGGAAAGGCATTAAAGAATGAGCTTCATACTGAAACATGATCACACAGTTTCACAATAAGGGAACGCTGCCGTGTAAACAAAATCACGTGAGTGGCCTGGTCCAGGTCACCGTTTATGCAAAGCAGGGAGGCCAAGTGATTACGTAATGTTGAGTAACGACACCAGCTAACCTTTACACGCGGACTTATGAGCGTTAGAACCGAGTTGTTAGGGGTAAAATTCCCGAAAAATGTTAGGTCGACTGAGCGTTTACACAATGCCCCGTATGTTTACAATGGCGGGGGGGGGGGGGGTGTACAACTTTAAGGTGGAAGATCTGAAGCCAGTTCCTTTGGATAACCGCTGATTACTTTTTAATTATTTGCATAGTTTGGTACTTAAACTACAGACTCCCAAAAACCAGATGTGTGAACACAATTTATATGAGAAAATTGAGCGCAAACTTTCATTTACACTGAACAGTTTCTGCATTTCCGACCACTTGACCTTTGTTTGCATGGACATGATAATGAACCGTGCCATTGTTTGACCAGTCATTAGTCCATGATCCCTGGAAACCAGGTGATCCACTGACAAGGGTTAGTCATGAGGAACACGAAAGCATTAGCCATGGAGAGAAGGAAGGGATAGTACAGACTAATCATTCATATTGTTCTGACTACTTTGAAATTCTCTACTGATGTAAAAACAAATAAGCACAATCCACTTAATGGGTCCTAAACATGGAAAGCCGCATGCTAACCCACACCCAAACAAGCCAAGTGTGGTTATGTTTGATGTTTCCAAGTAAAAAAAAAGTCGAATTTTAAGTCAGAAAATATGTTTTTTGAATGGCAACATCACAGAGCTACAGCTACAAGTTTATTTCATACAATAATAAAAACACAGGACTGAAGAAGTGAGTGTGTGTGTGTCACATTACAGCCATAAATGCAAACGAATTTGCAACATTTTCTTTCAACGCAATTTTCTCAGAACTGTTTTTTGCACAACCTATGCAATTTGTATCTAGCCTCACAAACAAATGGATTATCCTATCATATTAAAATCAATAGACATCAAAAAATCAACATCGAAAAATATCACATCCAGGAGCAGATCCCAGGATTTTTTTTCTTATCAGAAACTTTGTTTCCTTCACATTGGAATCAGCGGATGAATGTCTATATATTTGTTATTCTTGCATCTCTGCCTTTTGCTGCGATTAACTTTGTAGTTATTGTTCGGTTGAAAATTATGAATGTGGGTAGTGTATGTCAAAAGTGTTTTATACTTTTTTACCTTGTGCTGTGGGCTGTGTTCTCCCACTCATAGTTATAATGAAGGTGGAGAGTTTTTATATGGTTCCGGATCCAAAACTATTACAAACAGAATGTTGGCGTACTTTCTTCTTTCGCTGTCTTCTCAGCTGACTGGCAAGCCAGGAGAACTATAATGTTGCAGACCTACCATGTTGCTCGTTATCTCTGGCGCAAGTGACACATTTGGGGTTTTGAACGGTAGGGCCTATATGTTTTGGAAAAAACCTAAAGTTTGTACTTAATGAAGAATATTTCAAAGGTAGAAAGTACCAGTTTGAGACCACCAGTTGCCTTTTACGAATGACTGCTTGTCTCAAGTCAGGAGTGAAAATTATTTCTTCACATACTATTGGAAGAGGATTGTTGATGTTTCGGTAATCTTGAATCTCTTCCTTTTGCTGTAATGAACTTCAGTGTCATGATGGTTTGAAGGTTATCAAAGAAATGCCAATAGACCTGATTCTTGCATAGTACATTGTTGTTTTGTTTTTTTAGATCAGATATGGGTGTTTCAATATTAATCAGTGACCATTACTTTTCAAATTCGACATCCAAATTCAGTCTAATTTCGAATCTGTCCAAATATGACAAGTAAGCATAAACGTGACCAATTACATACAAGTTCTGAACATCCATCAAGCCATGCATCTCAATCAAACTCCCAACAAACAACTTCTATAAAATAATAATGATTGTCATGAAAAATAGAAGCAAACAACAGTTCTTAATGCTGTCAAAGAGACTATATCAAATTCCGTGTAATCCGATTCTACCATGATCATGATCATGACCATTAAACAAGCCATGTCGAAATCCTAAATACTCGCTCACAACATCATTTATATAGCTTTATACTGATATAGTTCAAATCCACCTTATATTTGCGTAAAATGGACTCCTATTTATTTACAAATGATTCTTTCAACGTCATTATTGAGTATCTCTGTTTTACTAGTTTATCAAAAAAGTGTATGGCGAAATTCGAATTTGTCAAAATCAGTGCATGTTCTGGCAAATGCCATCAACCGCGACACATAGACGCCCTAAACAGGCCTAACAGGAATGTAACTGTAACTATCCATGTGAGGATAGAAAACAATATTAAGCTGGACCGGATCTCTTTTTCAGACAGTTTAAACTTTAATTTATCATCATCATCATCATCATCATCATCATCATCATCATCATCATCATCATCATCATCATCATCATCATCATCATCATCATCATCATCATCATCACCACCATCATCATCATCATCATCATCATCATCATCGTCGTCGTCGTCGTCGTCATCATCATCATCATCATCATCATCATCATTAAACATCAATGTATCCAAGTATGAACTTTCCGAGTCACTTTCTGTAGTTTCCTTTAATTCCCAGTAAGCACATGCGTTATGGATGAAATGTTTGAAGTATTTCTCATGGATGCTTAGTTAGCATCAAGATATCCAAAGGTCAGTCCAAAACATTTGCCACAATGGTCTTTCATTCTTAGATTTTGCAAATAATCATATTTGTGGTCGGTAGAATAAAAATATGAAGTAGCTACTAATGGCACACAATTTATACTCACTGGAGTTCCTATAGTTTACCTAAAGACAGAGTTCCGAAATTTTACATAAATGTTATCTATTAAAAACTCCAACAGTTGAACAAATTCATCATAGTCACATGCACAGTGACCATCCTACAAAATATGCATTCTTAAATGTAATGATCAGTTTTTGGAAATTGTTTTTCTTACTTATTTCATAAATGAGATTTCAACATCGTTTCAGATCTATCTGTGGAATGGTTGTTTATAGAGTAGAAAAGTCCCAAGATGATATTTGTTTGTGTCGTAATTTATTATTGGCACCATACAATTGTTCTTGCAATACTTTGGAGTTGGACAAAATCTAAAACCTGTTTACACCAGTTGTTTCTGTTCGATTACAGTAATTTAGCCAAAATTCTGGCATCTCTTTTTCAAACCATTTAAGAGACAATTGGTAAGTTGAGCAAAATTAAGCTATAATAAATGGATTTTCTGTTAAATGGTAGAATTGCAAACATTCTTGGCAAACGTGTATGTCATGAGAAAATTGTATGTTAAATGCCGATAATAACTGTGAATGTTTACCTAAAATAGTGTCGGATGACGCATTTATCTTTTCATATGCAGCGAGAGTTGAATTTGTGTCTAACAAGCCCAATTCGTCAATTATAACCTGATAATGAGACTGTTAACATTTAATGTTAGGATTATTTGATGTTTTATCGCCTGATGCAGAAATGTAATTTTTATGCATGTTTTGCAGGCAGCTAACAACCTCTGGATTTGTAAGAATTGGATGCGGTGGCTGTTTTGTTTTTGTTTGTAATTTCATGATTTTGTTACCAACTATATCTTTTCTATCACAGATCCAATGATCTAATATTGAAATATCAACCTGTCCTTTTTTGTCCAGTTTCTTGAATATATTTCAACAGCATACATGATAATTTTCTTGTCTTTAACTCAGGCAGTTTAATTTTATTTTGTTCCCGATATTTTGGATCTTTAGATTTGAGTTTTGGTAGTGCCCCAGTTGGTATAATTGAAAGATCATCAGAAATAACGTGGCCATGACGGCCAGAAACATAAAGGGAATTCTGACATGTACAAGGATATTCTTCTTTCTGAGTAATCACCCAGCACAAGTTCACCAATAGTTTAAATATGGTTGAATACCTTGGATTGGATGGTCTTGGAGTGTTGATATGAAAGTTAAGGAACATTGATAACCAGATAAGGTAGAATTCATGGTTGTACCTTTTTATTATGCAAAGTATTTGGAAGGTCTACACGACCCATTCCTGTATCATTGTATGTTAATTTTATGAAAGCCAGTTTTGCTATTTTCTCATGATTAAATCCAGATTTTACAAAAATCTATGCTAATATATATTCCACATGATATGATAAAAATTTTTATCATACATTTTTTAGGAATAATTTTGTAATATCAACTTCCAAGTTATGAAGGAGTACCAGAGAAATTAGATAAAGCATAGACCCAACGACATGAAGACCATCAGGTTGAAAAAAAAATGTCCTTTTGAAATTTAGATGAAACAGGGGACTGTGAAAAAAAAATATGATGTTTACGATGACCATGTGAATGACCTTTTCTTGCTCGAGCATTTACAAACTGTGACGAACAACCTACATTTCCTACACCTTTGATACGATCATTTAACCCAAGGGCCACCTTATGGTACCGAGTTTCTTTTGCCAAAAGAGTTCACCGCTTTCCTAGTCTGCATCCTGAACCAGTTTCAATTTTATTTTCATATTGTGCATTTTCTATTTCAATAATTTCAACTTTAAAATTATGACTTTCTTTTGGGAAATGTTCACCTCGGATTCCCTCATTTTTCCGAATGTTTTTTTGGTGACTACAGTCCCCGTTCATTGAGTGCTTTATTAGTCTCTTGAACATATTGAAGTCTACACTTTTGAAATGACAGTAAATTAATGACATGTTATTATTTAGGATTCAAAAAATGTTAGTGCATCGGAACGTGACACTTGGCACTCTTTCTTTGTGAAAAAAAAAATCCCAAAATTTTTATTGGGGTTTGAGAATTGAGCAGGTCTCACACCTGCCACTTACACATTTCTGAATTTTGAATTTGCTTTGGGTATTTCTAGGAAGGCAGCTTACTGGATCGACAGTGCATGGCTACAAGTTGAGCTTGTTGATTTGTTGTGTTTCGTGGTATTTGGTCACACCCAGTCGATTTAAAGTAACTGTACAAAGTGTTGTTATGCTAGTGCCAATATCACCATCCACAAGGTCCACATGATCCCCAACCTGGTTTCTCCTGGGGCCCTTTATGGAAGCCTGCCTATGTCTTGTTCCTTTTTGCCCTGAAAACGTAATGAATTATACTACTGCCAGAGCTCATATGTATAAACTTGTCTGGATTAAATTTTACTTTGTATTTAATGGCAAACGCAGAACATATATCAAGCATTTTTGACATAAGAACCACATCATCGGCACATGCAAAGGGATCTGTGAATACATTCCCAAAGTAACAGCCATAGCCAGAACGTTTTAAGCTTAACATCAGCTTATCAATATATATTCCAAATATTAGAGAAAGTACTCACCTTGTATAACTCAGTTCAGGCAACTAAATGGCTCTGGTTTAACATGCCCCATCCAACACTTTCACTCTGATTGGTGTACATATTTAATAGAAATCTGACAGGACATAAACCTCTTTGTGATAAAAGTCGGTATAGCTGTATATGTTTCACCTGATCACATGCTTCAGTGGCGTCCAAAAATATAAGTTGTACTTCAGTGTTCACCCGTTTATAGTAATCCATGCATTCAATGACAGCAAATGTACATTGTGTCATTGAACTGTTAGGTTTGTACCCATATTGGGGATTGCATGAGTATAAAACGTCATAATTGTCCTTCAAAATACTCCAATCCAACAGGTTTCCAAGAAAGCTGATTAGGCCAATACCACGATAATTATCAGAACCACTAAAACATTTTGTTTGTTCTTTGGAATAAAACTCAATGACATCTTGAGGAACCCGTGTCTAATTATATTAGTGAAAAGGAATGCTAGATGAACCTGTAGTTTTTCAGTTTCATGTGTAACATGGTATGAGTAAAACCCGAGATGCCCATCATGTTTCCATTCTTACGATGCTGTACAACGGCTTGAACGCCTTTTAGTGTTACAGCTGGCATTAATGTGTATTTGAACAGTATACAAATAAGAAAAGTATCAGTATTCGAACATCTTGGTCATGAAGTAGGATAAAGCTGTATGAAAGAGTGTCTCAAAAACTATAATAAGGTTTTTATACAGAGGTAAACATAGAAATGTTTCAATTCGGCACAATTTTTTCAGACATCACATGTAGATTATTTAAATATAATTGTATGCCACTTTATGAATGCCAGTCTTGGGATTTAAAAAAAAAAAAAAATTCACTGCCTGAACAAAAGCCATTAAGCCCCTGTGGAAAATATTATTGTACTCACAATGCTTGCCACATATTTGCAAAGATTTACAGGTTAATACACACTGCACAGACGATTCATCAAATTTTTCTATAAGGTCATGAACAGCTAAAATGTTCTTTTCAGAACATATGGACGTCTAGCTTTACAGGGTAGCCTGTCTGCAATCTGCAACTCCCCTAATTGATTTCAAGCAAATACGGCATATGCGAATACGATCAAGAAAACCGCACTTTAAAGGGTTTGCTCTGAACGATGCTACAACCTTGTGACCGGTCTGTCGACGACAACATTGCTTGTGAAGGCTCATTCATTAGAAACCTGTGACTCTCTAACGACAATAAACTGGACATTATCTGCCCTCAGAAAGAACTATGTTACATTATTGAAGTACTACGAGCGGATTATTAGATGTCTTGAGATGTTACTTCTGTGGATTGAACTTTCTAGTGTTGTATTCATATAGCATATCTATACTATGTCCCGTTTTCTCTCAATTCATGTACTACATGTTACTGCATTTATATACATTTTTTCCTGTCAATTTGACTATGTGACATAATTTGTTTAATTGAAACAATCTGTACCTTACGTGTACAAATAAAGATATATATATATGACTTTAATGTCGGAGAACAGGCCCACAGCACAAAACAGCCAAGTGAGTCCTTCCAAACCATCAATGACCATTACATATCAAGTTCAAGATCTAAATTCAGTCCAATTTCCAATCCAGCCAAATATTACAAGTTAACATGAGCATGACCACTTACATACGTGTTCTGAACATTCATCAAGCCATGCACCTCCGTCCAACTCCAAGCAGACAACGTCCATAAAGTGATGGACTATCCATTTGTAGACAAACATTAACTACCTTAAATCGGCTTATCCTGTCGACGGTCTCGCGCATGTTGTAAACGTTATATACCATATTCCACCTAGTATGGTTTTCAACCCAATCAGGAGTCTTGGAGCCCCTGCAAAATTGACCAGTTAAAACCACTCTAATCAATGGTAAGAAACTTTAACAATTAGAAATTACTCTTTACAGAATTAATGTTTTAAAATTGTTTTGTGGTAAAATTTTTCATCAAGAAACATATATAAGTAAAGCTGGAAATAAAAATCTGTTTACAAGTAGTAGCAGGCGTTTATTGGCAAATTAATGGTATAGTACGTGATTGTATATACCTTGTGTTATCCTGGTAAAATACAAAACAAAAACATAAAAATAAAAACTAACATAATGTCATCTAATGAACAAATAATTTTCCTTCATACATATATACGTAATTGTTCGGTAGTGTTTCAAATGAAAAACAATGGGCACAATTCTTGGTTTACAAATTTAAAGTATGCCAATGTCAGAAGGAAAAAAACAAGAGAAGGAATGCAAACAGAGACTCAGTGTAAATGGCAACTGATTTTACACGTCACTGGGAATGTACTGGAACATTTTCAACTTGGTTAAGGAATCCATACATTAAATTAATCCTCAAGACAAAGCAGGATTTCAGAGATCAGATGTGTATATGAACTTTGTGTACTTAGTGAATGGGCAATGTGGTCTTTAATAGTGACCTTTGCAACATTCATTTAAATTGTTTTCTTAAAGGTGCAGGATAAGAGACCCTGTTCCGGTTGAAAGACATAGGTTTGTCTAACTTTCATACTGTTTATCTTGTTGTCAGGTGGTGCATTTTCACGTCATAATGAGTTAATTTCTCAAAAATGGCACATTAGTACCCTAAAATGACAAGAAAGATAATATTCCTTCCCAGCTAACCTGTAATTTGAAGGCAGATGTAGTAAAAACCTTATTTTGATGAGTCAGCGTACTTTGCCTGGCGGCCATATTGAATTCTGTATTACGTAATCACTACAGCTCTTCAAAGTGGTCTCATCTGATTCTTTGACCATGAAAATATTGGTATAGACACAAATTTCATTTTGCTAGCATCCCTTGAGATATTGCTAAAAAGCTGACTGCCAGTAATGGAGGCTTAATTTGCATATTCCTCGAAATGCTCAACAGTGAGGCACGGTCATCATCCGGACTCTGGAATGGGACTCCCTTGGCTGCTAGAATCAGCCAAAAAAAAAAAAGCTTTATACGCTGGATCCAGGTTAAGCCTCATACCCCCCCCCCCCCGACTAGAGCCCATTACCAGCCTCGATAGCTGTAAAAGTGACAGTATAAAACTGTTGAAATATATGCGTGACCTTGCGTCAGGTGAGTCCAAAGCCACCCCAATTGTATAAAAAAGGTAGATATATTGTAACTGAACCGCAGGAGGTTGCAATTTCCATGAATAACTTTTTACTAATATTACAAGTCAATTCCCACCCGAAAATTCCCCAAATCAATTCATTCCAGGCAAGCATTTCGAATGTGTTTCCAGCAAAGACCCTCCCCATGTAATTTGCTTAATACCTCATATTACTGATGTTTTTGTTTCGGAACAGCTTCTTCATCTCCATACAAGCAAAACAACTGGCCCAGACAAAGTTGGCCAAGGAGTATTAAGAATATCTGCAGTAGAATAGCAGGAGGTCTCACAAACATTATAAATAACAACATTACATCTGGAAAGTTCCAACCTGTTGGGATACAGGTCGTGTTTTTTCTCTTCACAAGGCTGGAAACAAGTGTGAGGCAAACAATAACAGGCCCATCACAATACTGCGGACTCTAAGTAAAACATAAGGGCGCTACGTTGATGACGCATTTTATGAATTTCTAACTCAAAATTCCCGTCTACACCCACGACAATTGGATTTAACTCATTTCACTCATGCGAGACAGCCCATGCACGCATTATGGACATTTGGACCAATAATATGGACTAGGTCCTGCTAAATGAAGCCGTCTTTTTGGACCTCTGTAACGCTCTCGACCTTGAAAAATTTCAGTATTTTAATTACCAAACTGGTAGCCTATCGGTGTAATGCTTTATCTGTGATTTAAACCGTATTTATACAGTCGGAAACAGATTGGCTGTTTTAAGGGAAAATGCTCCAACACACCTCCAGTGCTGCATGTAGTACTGCATGGGAGCATACTTGGCCCCCGTTTATTCATACTCTATATTTGCCAGCAATGTTGGGGAGCTTGAACTAAAATTAAATAGTGAGCTGGATGTTGTTGGCAACTGGTACGATAATAAAATGGTTGCAAACACAGAAAAAGCTAAAACAAAGCTCATCGCAACGATCCATAAATTAAAACCTGTAACCAAAGTCAACACAAAGTCTCACTGAATAGCACTACACTCCAACATATCAAGAGTGATAAACTGCTTGGTGGTACAATAGATTGCCATCTTGCTGGGGCAGACCATGCAACAAAGGTAGTCATATCGCCGCGACACTGATTTTTTTGCCGTAAGCGCAAATTTGTACCAACAGACGATTGGATAACCTTTTCTAAGCTTTTATTCGGTTACATATTAATTATTGTGATTCTGTATGGGGGCATTCATCTTCAATCAAACGTGTAGAAATATTCCAGGAGTTAGAATAATGGGCACATTCGTGACGCAAGAAGAGAACAATCTTTTTTTTTTAAATAATCGTGCATCAAGTACTTGTGGTCATCGCTTTTATGGACTTTTAATCCGGGCATTTAATCCCCAGAATTTTTTTCAAACCCAGTTATGTTTTATATGTAAATTCATATGTTTTATGCATTTAATTACTGGGCCCTAAAATTAGATCTATCTATCTATCTATCTATCTATCTATCTATCTATCTATCTATCTATCTATCTATCTATCTGTCTGTCTGTCTGTCTGTCTGTCTGTCTGTCTGTCTGTCTGTCTGTCTGTCTATCTATCTATCTATCTACCTATCTATCTATCTATCTATCTATCTAACTATCTATCTATCTATCTCTATCTATCTATCTATTTATCTATATGTCTGTCTCTCTATCCATCCATCTTGATTCTGCAATTTTTTACAATGATAACGGACTGGATCATTCTGATGTAATAAATCAATCTTAGTACCACACCAACCGTTCGTATCTATATAATCACAGTGAGTATAGTATGAAATAGTACATTTATGTCATAACCTAAGTTGCGAGCTCAACGTGCCAAGGTACAATACAAAAGTGACTCCGATTTCTCTTCTTACATATTGGACAATGTGGACGATTTACCATTTGTAGCTTAACATACTATTTTCGGAAACAATATTAATCAATAAAACGGGAAAAAAGACAGTTTATTTAGATTGGGTTTATACTGTGTTCATTTAAGATTATCTATGTAAATGACAAAGAATGTCTGAATAAGTAAATTGTTTTTAACAAATTTTGTGTGTTTTGCTATTTTCTACTTCTCAAACACCACTTAGATTATTCTGAAACTGGGCGGGAATGTGACTTGTAGGAGGATTTAGCTACACTGTTCACTAGGCGATGATACTTTGAATCCCCGAATTTAAACGAAGTTTTCAATTCGGGTAGCTGTTGGTTCGTGCATCCATTCCTAGGGGTCGCCATGCAAGTCAATGGGTTGCATTTTTTTTTTTAATTCGCGAAAACCGTCAACCAAATTCCCTTCAAATGTGGTGAGGATGTACCTTTGGGTGAGTTTCTACCAAAGTTCTTTAAATAATCTTGTGCCAGTCATTTTCCCCAGTTTGCAGTGACTTTTCATGACAAAATATTAAAATTTTCGAAAATCGCCAAGTCAATTGCTACGACATTCCAAAAGGGCATTTGTTAAGCAGATAGTGCGCAGCCATTATGTTTCCTTTTGTATGTTTTTTATGTCTTGGCTTTTTTTCCATAAGTTGGATCCACTTGAAAGTTATCGGTAATGTACGTGGACTTAATGTCCATCGATTATTTTCACTACATGGTGGCCGGTCATTTTCTAATTTTTCTAAAACAAATTCACAAAATTTGGAAAAATCTATCAGCGTACACGTTCATGTTTGCAACAGTGATGATCGTCTGAAACAAAGGGGACATTGGTATAATTTTGTTCACAAGACCACTTAGATGTGTGCATATAAGGTCTGCGGAGCACAAAACTGACACAATCCTCTTGTTCTTTTCTTCATTTTATTTCTTTATCCTCAATTGTAGTCGTAAAGGCCTAACATGATGTCATTTATTTAGTTAACATCGTGGCAATTTGGACACCACGATAAGCCAATTGAGCCTGGCCCCATATAGTGTTGAGTAGTTTTGATGAGAATGGAGCAGTACATATCATTATGGCACAGCTCTGGGCTATCCAAACCTTGGCGGACTATTGTCATGTGTTTGTAAACAGGCAAAACACGTGTTCTAGCCAGCCAAGTGCTGGTCACTTTTCCTTTGTCATCACATACGTTTCGATGTTTGAAGATCACAACTCATGTTTGGTGATCGTAAAGCTAGAGTACCAAGCTTTATTAAAAGGGAAAAAAGTCTGTCGAGACATAATCATGATGCTTACCTACCCTTGCCCCCCCCCCCCCCCCAACAACAACACCGATCGTAAATACAACAATAGAAATTTTGCGAAGACAACATTCTTTTTAATTAACGACATCATAATGCATGGCACATCGTAATACAAGTACATGAGAACTATAATAAATTGAATAAGCAGCAGGCGAGTGAGTAAAACAGTAATGTACATGTTTGATTCATGATTTCAAAAACGTGCACCGACTGTTCACGACAGTACAATGGATATGAATCTTAAACAGCATTTACCCTATCGTGATCTGAATGAATGAATGAACGAATAAATAAATAAATAAATAAATAAATAAATAAATAAATAAATAAATAAATAAATAAATGAATGAATGAATGAATGAATGAATGAATGAAGGAATGAATAAATAAATAAATTAACACAGTCCATTTTCTCCATTTGTGACTCTCATAATATGATTGAAGCAACTGCCCACCCAGATTTTCAAGCTATTGGAAGCTTTTTCTAGTAACTCAGATCTTGTTAATCCTTTACATGGATTATCTTGATTATGCAAAGTATAAGCCAATCTAAATTCCTTTCCCCAGTTCAAGCTTTAAAATGTGTGTGGATATAATATGTTAGGCTACGAATAATAAATCCTCTATGTTATCTAATATGTAAGAAGAAAAATCATAGTCACTCTTGTACCCTGGCGTGTTTAGCTCGCAACTCATGTAACGACATCAAATGTACTACTTTATTCTATGCTCATTGCCGTTCTATTATTACAAACAATGGGCACTGTGCTAAGAATGATCCTATGCATTAGAAGGATCCAGGTTGTTATTATTGTACAAATTGCATAATCAAGCCAATGTTTATTGTTATAAAGAAAATGCTACAAATTATATATTTTCAGGCTTTACAGTTTCTACTTTGGACCTTTATAAAAACTCAAGAATACTTACATTTGCCAACATAAATATATACTGAACATTATTTTAAGAGTCCGCCCTATGGGGGGACCCTTTATGTTTTTGGGTTGTCGGTCCATCCGTCCGGATGTGCACGTTCTCTTTCCCGCGATACATACTGAATGCCTCCATCTATTTTGCTCAAATCTGGCACTATGTTTGTTTCACCTGACAAGATGAACTGATTAGATTTTCTTGTTACCACGACGTAATTAGAGCAAATGGCAGCCTAATCACATCCTCCTTACGGCGGACCCTTCAGTCATGGCTTTGCGTTTAAGGTATGCGCAGTTCGTGTTTAAATGTGGATTTGAAAAAAAAAATACAATTTTGAAACCGTTTTCTAACGTAATTCATAACTCAGCAACGCGAAACTATTTCATACGATTAAACATTTCACGCAAGCACCGTCTCAACTTTTTTCGGTACCAAAGGCTACGTTTATAGAATGATTGCATTCCTTTTCTTGTTTTTTTTCTCTCTTGACATAGGTGTACTTTAAATCTGTAAGCTCATAAGCTCACATAATGTTAGTTTGTATCTGGGGCGTTTTAGCAGGATTGCAAAAGGTATATGCAATCATGTACTTTACTTTTAAATTGGCAATAAGCTACTACTACCTCTTGTAAAAAAAAATGTTCCCAGCATTACAATATATTTCGTGATGAACAATTTCACCATAAAACAATTTGAACCATTTATTTTGTAAAGAGTACTTTCTAATTGTTCATGTTTTTGACCATTGATCGAATGGATTCAACTGGGAGAATATTGCAGAGGGTCTACGACTCGTATATAGTTGATTACAATACCAGGAAATATAAGGTATATAACGCTTACAACATGCACGATTGTCGAAAAGATCAGCTGATGTACGGTAGCTATTTTTGGTCTCGAACTGGATAGTCCAATAGTTTACATTTTATTATTGGGCGTGTGAGTAAAAGGAAATATATCAAAGTGATTCATATCTTATACGAACCTAGTCTAAAAAGTGGAGCATGGTAATCTGCATCTTCAAACACCCAGCTGAAATGGTTCTACATCTTAAGTTTTCATCTAGAAACCAATTTATAAATGTCAACGTGGGTTGAAAGAATGTCCGTGTCATTTATATACAATTTAAACCCGATATTTTACAGAAGCATCGCCATACGCAATGTATTGTACCCTAAATATCCTTTTACTATTATCATCATCAACTGAAAAGTACAAAAACCATTTTTGAATATAACCGCCATTGCCACAAGTAATCGTAATGGAGCCCCGATCGAGGTCAGTGCCTTATTTAAGATTAATGTAGTGCTGGCTTAATATTTCAGAGTCATCCAGAAATATTGTTCAAAACACCGAAATGGGTCTTGGTGATTATTGCATTTCGTATATACCCCCCCCCCCCCCCCATGATAATTGAAATGACTAGATATACATGATATACGCTAAAAAGAATTTGTGCTACTTCTTACTGGAAGAAGTGCCGGCTATCCCTGCCTGGCATACGCTTTTTTGTATCTCTATCCTGCAAAAGGAGTGTCCCTGCCATCAATTCAGGGTACTAGAAAAATCAAGCGCAGAAAAGAGTATCTGAAAGGCACCAAAATATCATGCTGAATAGTTCCCAAGAAACGCCCTTCGTACACTCATATCAATTTCCTCTTTTTCTCTATGTTTATGTAGAGGCTCGTGCAACCAGAGGGATGTCTGGATTACAAAGTAGAAAAACTGAACTTCCTTTGGATTATCAGCTTAATTCCTAATTAAAAACTGTTTGATTTGAATTCCAAAGAAAAAAATCACTGGACCGTGAAAAGATGAAAGACTAGATCCACACAAGGTATGTACCTCCGAGGGTTGCAGTGGATATGTAAGATTGTTTTGGAGAAGTCAAAATGTGAATTACGATTCCAATCTCGATCAATGCATACAGTAATCGATAGAAATATGCGTATTGACAAACCAAAGTCAACAATTATTTGTTTACCATTCCAAATTTCTTCCAATCTTCAGCAAGACGGTTTATTAAAAGCCGAAAATAACTTCAACACTATAAAATATAATTGTAAATGAAAAATGTTACAGCACTACTTGTTAAACGAATTAGTCTCGAGATTTCCAGAAGTGTACCTGTGGATCTTTAAAGCAATTGGCCAAGAACTTTTGAACATTTTTTGCAGTATATACCAAATTGTATAAACCACACAAATCATTACAAATCCCCCAAATCACTGGAGCAGCACAATTTGAAGGAGACTGTAAGAAATTCATGCAATGTACATCTCTAATTTGGTTAGCAGTGGTTTGGCAGACTATTTTAGAGAAGTGAAATATTAAAATTACCATTGCCACCTCTATAAATGCATATAGTTATAAATAGGAAATTAGGTGATAGCTGACACCAGCAAACAATTTTGTTTGTCCATTCCACAGATCCACTAAGCGTTAGCATGCCAGTCAAAAGTTTTTCATACAAGACATCAAATTGCAGTGCCACCTGTTGAAGCAATTTAAGTTATACAGTTCCAAATCATGCTATGCAATTTTGAACGAAGCCCCTAAATGGTCTTGGAGATTTTTTTAACCTTTTCCTAAAGTTAAGTAGTAAATGAATGAATAGTCTGAAGTGAGTCTCGTACACGGTTTTGGAAAAGCCAAAAATGTGTTTTACCATTGGAATCACCACTTATTTACATAGTAATCAAAAGGAATTTCAGCATCAACAAATAAATACCCCAAATGAAAAATTTGTTAAAAAGCAAGGATCCATACTAATGCTTCTTTCATAAAATTACATAGTAAAATAAAAAACGTTGATAGAAACCACGTCAAGCTAACTATCATTTATATCATGTTTCACTGTTTCAGTGCCAAGTTGTGGACTGAGTCAACAGCTTTCCTTGGCTCCCTTTCGGCACAATATGCCCAGAGCGCACCAAGGAAAGCTGTTGACCTGGACCATAATATTCAATGGGACTAGAGGAATGCTGAAACTTGAATAAAAGGTCCTTTTACAAAAATATTGACACAGGATCTATTATATAATTCAAAGAACTTTATCTTTAGTAAATTCGATTCCAGTCGCAGTTGGCAAAGAAAGGGTCACAAGGAACCTAACCTGTGGTTCAGGGCCGTGTTTTAAAAATGGATAGTATGTGTTGCAAACCCAGACGGATTAACCCATTTTCTCAATTCTTACCGTCGTCCTAAATCACACGTTGATCCTGTGGTTTGTTTTCCAAGGGGAACGGGCTTCACACTCGGATTTGTTACCACGCGCTGGGCTATGCACACTACATGTAATCTGCTTAAGGTCCATAGCCACTGAAGTCTTAAAAATCATCGATAGAATTAACCCTCCGGTTTGATGGGATGTTTTCAAAATGAGAGACACATACTTTTTTAATTTCCTGATTTCCATACAGTAACTTATGGCAAAAAGTCTTAGGCTGATTAATTTTTGAATATTCGTCACTAGTTTTTCGGGTTTTTTTATTGATATTTTCAGTGCCTCAATAGGTTATGGCCGCTCATTATTGGCTGTTTGAATAAGGAAACAAGATGAACGTAAATCTGTTGTGTTATGCTCTCTACAGTGCGACTGCAAGCGGAGGTAGGTGTTGAGGCACAATGGAAAACCACGCTTCACCGTCTGTGCGGTGAGCAGAGTGCACAAATCTGAGTTGCATTGAAGCCGGGAATCCGATAGTTGCGTTCACAACGGGTTTTTGTGTGATAATTGCATAGGTATTTACTCTTTCATACTTGGCTGAAATGCCGCTGATGGGATGCACATCGTTTGCGTACTACCATGGATGCTATCGATACATTGCAGTCAATTCACTAATACATTGTTGGCACATTCCTCGCATGAAACGGCGTTCTTGCAAATTCAAATGAAAAATTGAAAATGACAAATCGGTCTCCTTGTAATGCACATCGAGTGTGCGGACCGTCAACATCTTTCCTACTACTGTTAAGAAAAGCTTCTTGGCCATGTGGTCTGATGGAGAACACATGCTATTGGTGAATTGAGTCACATGCAAAAATAAACCGACCACAGCTCGTGTAATAGTGTGTTTATCACGGCTTTTGCCCTGTGAACATGTGTGAATCTTCCGTAATTTATGGAGGGAACACACAAACGGAAAACTTTGTTTATATCGCAGCATGCGTAAAAATAAATAAATAAATAAAAATACCGGTGTTTATAGCAACAATTATGTGGAATCACAGGCAAATTTATACGCAAAGGTAGGGGGTAGAGGGAAGTGCTAAATGTGTCACAAATCAGTCCGTTAGGGTAGGGCGCAAGATGATGCTCTGTTTACCCAGAGACGTGCTATCTATAGCACTTCCCTGGTTTACCATAGATTACATTACTCCACGCTATCACTTGCGTGTGACTGGCAGTGTTGCGTTGTGTTTGCCCGGGAACTCCACTAACGGCATCTATAGCTTTACATGATCTGTCCAACATTGTTAGAACCCACCGGCAAATACCATTATGATGCCAATTTGCAGACAAATTTTCAATTCAAGTTTTTATCCTTTTTACGCTCCTTTGTCATTGTTGGGGCAGACCAGACTGACGCCGAGTTGCTATGACACCGCTCCAGTAACAGGCGTTAGCCAATACCGGAACCTTTGATCTCGTAATCACATGTACACGACAGTGAAAATATCTACTTGTTTTGCCAGAAATCAAGTAGGTAGTTACGTCTTGTCAAGTGCTGACTTGTTTGGGGTCCGCCTCATAAAGGAAGAGCCATTACTGTTTGGGCGGTTCCTCTGGTTGTCCATCCGGATGTGCGCTTAACTAATACCGCGATATCTACAGAACGCTTCCATGTATTTTGCTCAAATTTGGCAACATGCTTAGCTTACCTGGCAAGATGAACTGATTAGATTTAGGTGTAACCATGATCTAAATTGAGGTAATGGCAGCCTAATTACATGCCCTTTTAGGGCTAGTCACCGTAATATATTCAAAATGCCCTAATATATTTAGCTCAAGTTTAGGAGCATGCTTATCTAGCATACCCAGACGAACTGATTAGGTTTTGGTCTTACCATGACCAAATTACATTATATGGCAGCCTAATTACATTCTCGTTAGGCCTCAATACCGTAAAATTTCCAGATTGCTCCAATGTATTTTCCTCAATTTTGGGAGCATACTTATCTACAATGCAAAGATGAACTGACTTAACTTTGGTGTCACCATGATCTAATTTAAGCAAAAGACAGCATGATGATATACTTGTTAGGGCCAGTTACCACAATATCTCCATAATGCTCAAATGTATTTAAGGTTTAACCCGCAAATCGCGGTACCCCCGTACTGCAGTACTGGAGGTGGGGCTTATCTCGAACAGTCACTGCTAGCTGAGCTGACACACTCTAAATATATGTATGTTTTGGAGATGTTGGATGGCAGTTTTGATAATTCCGTTTGTAGTGTTCAGGGGTGTTGTCAATTCTTTGTCTTAGTGTTTCTGGGTTGCATCCACAGTTCTTCATACACCAATATATATGGGTGCGAATGTAGGCAGCTTTATCTGATAACTCAGGATGCCACACTTTCCCCTTGATTTTATGCAGGCCTTTAGCAACTGTTTTTAAGTCTCTTGTTGTACCTTTGGTCACGTGCCATGTGTCCTTGGAGTTTTTGACTGAGGGCTGTTCTTCTCACACATACATGTTTACAGAAGCATTATTGTCATAAGCATGGATGTTGACAGAGTATTCCTTCTCTTCCAGATAAGAGTTAATTCGTTTGATGCCTTCTAGCTCATGACGCTGTGGGTGTGGGTCCTCATCTTCAGTAATTGTCTCAGGTTTTAGTACCTTGTGGTTACGGTCCCCGAGACAGACAACATCTGAGAAACGGGCATTTTTGCGCCAACAGTGCCGCGCATTAGTCATGATGTCTATGCCATTGTCTCCTCCATCCACAAATTCCTTAAAAGCTATTTCTGCTAGTAGTGCATAATCTTGAGTGATTGCACAACAGGCATCAAACTTTTTCTCAGGTTCTGCATGGAGTTCCTGCCAATGCATCTTAATTTTGAAGCATCACATTTTCTTTCATATTGATTTGGGAGTATTCCTGTAAAAATGTGCAGACCAGCCAAGATCTTCCCGCCTAAAATATGTAGAGAAGATACCCAGGTCAAGACATGGCCTTCAGTGTATTTCACTTGTGCAGACAAAACATGTCCAAAATGTTTGTGCTTAGATATCTTCATTTCAAAATAATCCTGGCTATGCTCACTAGATCGTACAAGGAGGATGTCAATAGATGAAACTGTAGCAACAAACAAAGTCGGTGACAAATCTGTTGCCTCATCTCGATCACATAGCTGATCAAGATGAGGTAACATGGAATATGTGTCAGGTTTTCATTTTGCTGCTCAATCTCCTGATTAGATGTATGGTTGTATGACCGGTACAAATTCAGAATTTTATCCAAAGCTTCATACATTGAAGTGCTGAAAATCTCTGCACCAGTCAGGCATAGTTTAGCTTCATCAAGCTTTATGAAAAGTTCCTTCGTTTCACAATCCTATGTGTAATAAAAACCCAGTCTCCCTCTGTTCTTACAGCTGGCATCAAGCCTTTGCACTTCTGTCTTTCATTCCGAACTTTCTGTGCATCTGGATTGTCAGAAGACCGTTTTTTTTCTTGAGCTCTGACCAAGCTGTTTCTTCCTGCTATTTGACATACAAGCTGTATTTACAATATTCACTGTGACTCAGTAAACCACTGAAATGCAGTTAAATGCTTACACGTGCTTGTTTGAACAAATTACGATATTCACCGAAATTGTATTTTCATACACTTTAAGCACACACAGTATTATGGTAAAACCTGCTTACAAGAATATTTTAATTTTCTTGCAATGGGGGATGGGTATTGAAAATCAGAACTTTGCTATACAAAAGTTGCAAACATTTCGCTGTTTTGTGTGGTAGTATAAATTTTGTTCTGATGTCACATGTGCCTGTAAGTTATACATGTTATGTCGAAGAAAGGCACCCTAAATGGCTAGGATTTTTTTATTTTATTAGTTATATCTTGCAGAACTGTGATGGACTTTTCCATAGTTACTGAGCTACAGTTACATGTAGATCCACCACTTTGTGTAATCTTAGACAAATAGAGATCACTGGCATTCCTCTGAATAACCCAAATCAGAGCTGGGGGGGGGGGACTTGAACATCATAAAAGGGGGTTACATGGGATGATTAGAAGCCCCAGAGTCTGCAATTTGTGGGACATTTACCCAAATTTTCGGTGTGAGGGGTCATACTGTATAAGCACAAACTTTCCTGAGAGACTTTTAATTAAACGAACTATCCAGACAAGTAACAAACCGAAAAATAGATAAGTGCATGCACTGTGAAATGTTAACTGTCTTTTATTTTTTTTATTTTGTTGTTGTTGTTTTTTTTGGGGGGGGTTGTTTTGTTTTTGTTTTTGTCTGCAAAGATTGCCAATTCATGAAAATAAATTCAGTGAAATGGTGACTTTTATAATCAGTTCATGAAAATTGATTTTAGGAATATTTGTTCTTCCACAGTATCCTGGTCTTCGCCTTCTCCCAAATTATTGATTTCACATTATGTCATGTACGAAAAAATTCTACTCAGCAGGAATAAATTCTACAGAGCAGTACGTGCAAAGTGGGCCGAGGCAAGCTGTTGACTCAGTCTTGGGTATCATCATCATCATCATCATCATCATCATCATCATCATCATCATCATCATCATCATCATCATCATCATCATCATCATCTTTATCATCATAAAATGCTGGAGGACAAGTGACCAGGTATATGTCTCTATATTTCCGCTGAAAATCACAATACTGTTCTGATTTGCAACATATAATCATTGCCTGAAATCAGTGACATAGTCATTTTTAAAGGAATCCAAATTTCAAAATACATGCTCATGTTTTATTGTTTATGGGCAAGGATGCGCAATTAAAATTATTTGATTTTATCTGATTGTTTTCAGTTTGTGACAACATATTTTCCCAGTTATTTCAAGATATTTACAACAACATATTAACAGATTAGAAATTTCAACCATGCACCCCTCCCAAACTTTTAGAATAAATGGGCCACGTGTGGCATTGCATCCTGGCCCTGATATTTCGTTCAGAGCAAGAATAAAATTTGTATCACCCATAGCTGACTGACCCAAAGATAACGAATCTGACATACTTTCTCATCATGTGGCGTGTCTGTTGCTAAATTTAAACACCAGCAAGCAGAAGGTGTACAGGGTATTTTAAACTTTAGTGGCTGGAATGCTGATCTTAAGTTGAGCACAACAATCCGTGTAGCTGCTGAACAAGGGGCCACTCCTGAGTCCATTGGCAGGTTTCACTGTACATGTGGTATTTTGATGCATGCAGCCACCATGGGTTAATCATCACATACACTGCAGTATAAAATTCACATAATATACAGGGCAGCTGACCCTAATTCACAAGCCATAAGATAAACTGTGAACCTACTCACATGTGGTAGTTCAGTACCGGACTTACATGTAGCCAGTTGTACACAACAAAGATGGAACACAAGGGATGGCATAAAGTGTACCTAACTCAGGGCCAGGCAGATAACATGCAGGGCTTTATAAAATTTAGTAACTGGGATGCATCTCAAGAACTGGTTGTTAAGGGAGAGACTAATTCCAGGGGCGCTGCTCAAAGAAGTAGAAGTAGAAGCCCTGTCAGCACTTTTAACAACACGAGTGAAACACAGACCAGTGGACACACAGCTACTCTATGTACTAACCAAGCTCTTGCGCAAGCAGAACCTGTTGCCTGCTCAACATCTGACCACAATTGCGAAGGGAAAATGAGTGTAATTAGTGCTATTGTACCCCATGTGTGACCACATATCCCCAAAGATGGTTCGGTCCTGGGCCGAGACCTAAACGTGAAATCAACAGCATCGGGAAAAAAACTCTATAAAGAATTTTGGAAATTGATGGACTACCATAGAGCATGGAATGACCAAAAATACCTGGATAAAAAATAAGCAAAAATAGCAAATGATGAGGATGAGCTGGATGTATGTATTGCTATGTGGAGAAAGGACCATCATGTGCGTGAAATCATGCCTGACTGTGTGCTAAAGAAAGTGTGTAACATGGTCCCAAATCCATCAGGGATACCTTACATGGGCCATAAGGAGCAATGAACTAATAATTGACCTATCACCGACTCGACAAAACATTTGGGATCTTAAGAATTCACAGGATTTATGTTTTAGTTGTATTGTACTAGCTGTTGTTGCAGTTGCTAATTTCTTGCCATAATCAGTACATATGCCTATCTTAGAATAGCAACACAGATATAAACATAACCCAGTGACCATGGTGACGAGTCAATCAAGTACCGGCACACATATTCGATTCAAAATTTGCAGCTCCAAATAAGATAACTATAATAAACATTACTATCTGGTAAGTGCCTTTCTTGGTTCCCCATTATGAGTTCTATATGCCTGAATAAAGTTTGTTGCATGTTTTGCCTTAAGTATTCAGATAACAGCACTGTAAGCTCACAGATGGCTGGAGCTCTGGGGTGTTTTAATTTTCCCAGACATTATCATATTACTCCTGAAGTCTCGCCTTTTATACAGGACTTGGAGGTTTCAATTTGGAAGCATGCATATCTAGCATACCGAGATGAACTGATAATATTTTGGTGTCATCATGACCTAATTTGCTGATTAGATTTTGGTGTCACCCTGGTTTAATTTGAGCAAACGGCAGCCAATTACATGCTTGTTAGGGCTCGTCCCTGCAATATTTCCAGAATGCTCCAATGTATTTTGATCAAATTTTGCATAATGCTTATCGAGAATGCCAAGATGAACTGATTATATTTTGGTTTCACCATGACCTAATTTGAGCAAAAGGCAGACCCTTTAATCAACGCTTACATTGAAGGTATGTCTAGTTTAAACCCTGAATTATCATCACCTATTGGCGTTCTCATGTCTATACCAGTAGAAAGGTGTGTACACACGGGCTGCTCTGGTAGCCTGCATATCGCTAGTCGCAAAAGCTCTGGCTGTGGACGTTGCAGAAACGATCTGTGATGTTTTTTAAAGCTTGATTCTCTCAAGATAGAGAGTTTTGGAGCGAAAACAGCTGGAGAAGGTAGCAATTTTCTCAGACTTATTTTCCGTTTAGATTTTCGTGATCGCTCAAACGTGGTCACAAGGCATCCTTCAGAGAATTTACCAGAGAAAGATGGAAAACATTAACTTTACTTCTTTATGCATAAAGAACAAATGTCATAGTCCATACAACTAAATTATTAAGCACAAATAATAAATAAAATTGCGTTATTTTGGTTTTAAATAATTGGGCATTATGCCTTTTTTAGCTCTGCTCACCTAAGTTGGTAGAGCTTATGGTATGTTAGTGCTCATGCCCATCCATCAGTCTTTAAACTTTTAGGTGAACATAAAATATGGGCTTACATGTGTTGAAACTCATGACCTTGTTTTTTCTTTTTTAATGTCATTGATAAGGCCGGTCTTAATATGTTCATTTCCAGTAGCCCTCCTACCAACATGAAAGTAAAACACATCTTATCTGATAAAGATTCCTTTTCTCCAGGTACGTCTTCTGTTTGAACTGCAACACCAAAAGTGGCAATCTATCAGCACTTAAATTATCAGCAACCTTGCCATAACCCCCCCCCCCCCCCCGCAAAAACTGTGCGATTCCCTTGCGATGTGTACCTGATCAGTGAAATTTTATAACCAGATGCCTGGGATTGAATGGTAACCAGTCGTGATCCATGGTACATATCCGTGCTGCAGTTAACCACACTCATAGCTAAGTCGGGCACATCTGTCCAATTTCATTCACAGTTTCCACCCTCCCCCCCCCCCCATTTTATCAATATTTATGGAATTCTGTTGGGTTTTTCCAGTACATGAAACTGCAATAAGCCTTGATTGTCAGTGAACTGCAGTTTGCTGTGTTCCTTGTTTCCTCAAAAATGTGATCATTTTGGCACCCCCCCCCCCGAAAAACACCCCCACCTTATAAAACATATTGGGCATTTGTGTATATTCACCGAATCTGAGTGAAGTGTAAACCATGGTACCGGCATATGCAATAAAGATTCCTTGTATTGACTCTCCGCAAGCTGTCCTACTAGCTCACCCTCCTCTTATTCATCAAAAAATGTAATGACAGCATAATGGAACTAGCTTGTTTTTGGACGATCAATTTAGACCACAGCGGGTGTCAAGGGTGAGTCTCTCTGCATTCAGCCTTTACAACGACAGTAACATGAATCGCATTGACTGATGTGTATCCAGTCACTTGTACTTTTTTTGCATGTGTTGCTCTTTGGCTGATGTGTATCCAGCATTGAGCAGATATCGTCTTTTATGTTACATACCCCCACACCTGTTTCTGTTTGTGAACGGTTCATGGCTCCCCATGTGACCCCTTGTGAGCAAGCTGCAAACCAACAAGGCTATCCTTCAGTGTATTATAGAATTATTCTTGTATACGAAGTAGTGTTTAAATCAGTTTGCAAATCGAGAAACGTGATGATTTTGAATTTGACAAGGTAAATTACCCTCAAATGGCTAATACTGTTTCACGTGGGCCAGCTTATGGTGTCTATGTGTCACATTTATACAATGTGTGTATGAGGCACGAGGCTAGCATCAAACTAATTTAAAGTTTTATTAACGTTAGTTGGTACCTGTCTCAGGTCAGAAGAGACATGTTTTACTTTTCACTGTATTTCGTGTGCATTGACTGGCAAAGGAAAATATCATAAAGTTGGTGGTATGTGTGCCTTGAACGTTTGGAATTTGACCTTCTTTGTTTTTTGACTGAAGATATTCGATCATGGGTAGGTTTTTTCATAATATTTGTGCAGCTTCTCTCACATTGTTGACAACTCCTTGTCAATATGGCACCTTATCCTCTTTAGATGTTCAATGAATAATGTCGTGCTTTTATATCTGGTGATAATCACACTGATGGACTTGATTGGATGGTTTTTGACTTGAACTCATTTTTGGGTTATGATATTGACACGTATTGGTCACACTTCCATTTGCTTGTTTGATGGCTGGTAGGTTTTGATCATGGATGGTTCTAGCCTCCTCAGATCTTAGTTGCAGTTTCTATGGCAATGTTAAAAACTGCATTCTGCTTCTATTTTTCATAAAAAATATTATTTCAATGTTTTCAAGGTGACCCCTTTTATGTTCAATGAACCATGTATAGTTTAGTGGAGATTCAAGTGTTGGTGTTATATCTGGTGATGTTCATGTTGCTGGGCTTTTGGACTATCTTCAACTTTGACTTAATTTAGATCTACAATACTGACACATAATGCTCACATATCTCTACACTTCGGGGGGGGGGGGGGGGCGGAGACCCCGCCCTCTTGTTCAACATTGGCACATGTTATCAGGATGTGTGGGGGAAGTTTCTTTACTTTATTATACCATTGCTTTTCACATCTTTTTCGGGAGAATATGGTGGCCCTTAAAAGGCCCTTTTGGGTTGTTGTTGTTGTTGTTGGGAGGCTGCATGCATCAATAGCGGGTGTGACCACCACGCTTCTGTAAGCAAGTTTGGATTTGCCTTAGCGTGCTGCTTGTCAGCTTGGTGATCTCAGCCTGCCGAATTTGATTCGACTGGTCTGTGAGCCTCTGTGCCAGCTCGTCCTGCGTAGCTACGGGTGTTTCATACTCTTACCTGATTGGACAGCAAAGCAAATCCCACAAACGCTTTTCGGGGAGACAGGTCAGTAGAATGAGCTGGTCAATCCAACAATGGGATATATTGTTGGTGTAGATACTACATGCTGACTCAGGCAGCGTTGGTCGCACTTATTCCTATTGAAAAGGGAGCCCTGAATAGTGTGTGGTCCATTCAATACGTGTGGGCAGGATCTGATTTACATAGCACTGACCTATCAGTGGCACTCATTAAACCTTTATCCTTCCATCAGGGAAAATCTAGGCAGAATTGTTATTCATCTGACCTTATAATGCTGTTCCATTGATTTCTGGTCCAGGCTCCATATATCTCACACAGCTGTACCCATCGTAAATGCAGAACTGAGTGGGATACGGATGGTAGGGTGGTGTGCCCTCAATTTTGCACACATAAGTCTTTTGTTAATTTTAGACTTCGATGCCCTCATGATGCAGGTCTGTCGCCACTGCTGATAATACACTTTTGGTGATAATAGCTTTGATAGTTTCACGCAACTGTCTCAGTTGGTCAGCAAATATCTTCCATTGATAGTATGGCCTTTTTTCAAGATAGTCAATCAGCAGAATACCTTTGGAATCCCAAAAGACTGATCCATCACCTTTCCATTCCTAGCTGCTTCCACTGATTAGACTGAATATCGTTTCTAGTTCAATGTGATGCATCAAGGTGTCATACATGGCTACAAATTGGGCCAAAAATTATCAGAATCTGACTGAAAATGGCATAAATTGTCACAAAACACCAGGAATCTCACACGTTTCTGATATACTTTCAAAAGCTTTGGTCCCATCTTGCAGAACCTTTTGGCAATCCCAATTTCTTGATTATAATGCGCATCTTATTTGCCATAATAAATTGTAAACAGTGAACACATCTAAAAAATAAAACATGCAATCGCTCTTTAATCATAGCTTCAAGAAACTGTGAGTTGTGTGGACGTCAGTAATTTAGGCATATATATACAAACCGTTATGAGCAGTGTTTCTGGTTGGGAGGAAATGGTTCTGGGCTGGAAACCACGAGCCACGAAGCAGTGTGTGGTTCCTTTGCACAGAACTATGGAGCCCCAACCAGAAACACACCCGAATGATGGTTTGTATTAATCCTATAATGTTTCTACCGAATTTTCTGTTTGAGTTGACAATATCAGTAGTTTTTAAGCAAAAAAAAGACCGAAAATATGAGAAAAACATAACCACCGAACACTGCCATGCACAAATGAATCGGTCTATTTTCTAGGAATGTAATGCGGTACAATTTCAAATTGCACAGCAAGTTGACAATTCACCGGCCAAACAGGCATGGCAGTGCATAGTGAGGTATAAGAAACAATGGTAATCAGAAAAATGTAGAACAATGATTTTATTTGAAAAACAAACAATTGCCCGAAAAAGAAAGTGGCAATTTACTTCAAAGTACAATGAGCAACAGGTCGCACCTGGGAGTCAACGAACAAGGGGACAGCCAAGGCAGTAATGTTGTGCTTACGTTTAGTGCATGTTTTGGGTCAATGTGAGCATGTGGTCACTTTGAGCAGGTTCATGCACATTATTTTGTTGATTTGCCTGATATATTAGCTCCAGTCAACATGCCTGAAAACAACCCAGACTGAGATGCGACTGATCTTGTCTGACTATTATTGTCCGTCACAAGAGGCTGATAGACAGCAGGTACCGCAGAAACAGTAGCGGCAGTGCTTCGGGATATCATGGTTGCTTGGCCAGGAATACTGTTTACAATCACAGCTGTCAAGGTGGGATAGCAGTCCACAGAACAAATGGCAATGAACGCTCCGCCCTCCTTACAATTCACGATGATAGAGCACATGGCTTACTGATGCAGTTTACATGCCACCACATATATAATCGTTCACACTAGCAACGTTCTTGTGGCTATTAAGTTGCAATGTTGTTGTTGCTGATACCCCAGACTGCAGTGATTTGGTGCACATTCTACTGCGCAAGGAATGATCGATATTTTTTGTCTGTAACCCCTGCGACAGCACACATTTTTTTCATCATAATTGATATGCTTTGCCTCACCGGCTTCACCTTGTATCACAAAAAACATGCATTGGACGAATGGTTGTGGCGAATCCCTAGATAAAACGGAGCAATATCATGTTTCTGTTATATATGTTTGGTGCGAACCCATTCATTCTGTTTTCCTTGGAGGTCCTTCCTTTTTTCCTTCCTTTCTTCATTCTGTTTTTCTTTCGTTTTTCTGCTATCCTAAGTTTTTCTCTGACACCACCAGACAGAGATCTGTGAAAATGTATGGAAACATTGGATATGTGATGAATTTATGCCCTCTACCTTGAAGAATTTTGATGTACAGATTTATTCTAATTGGGGGGCAATTAAAATTTTAAAAGCTCCCTAGCTTTCAAATTAAATCATAGAGACAAGTTGTATAAGTTGAAAATCATGTTATGTAAAGCCATTGCAAAACTTGAATCTTGAGTACCCCCAAGACTACTATAGACATATGTACAAGTAATACCCTTTGTATGATCTGTCCGACTATTTCTTTTAGAAGAAACGTAGTCACGTGGCCACTAAAGGCGGAAAAGGTACTATTGCCCCTGCTCAATCAAGATGCTAAGCAAATTGTCAGCTGCATCAGGGGTGTTTATTTATATTATAATTTGATATAGCATATCCTGAGGTCACATTGACCCTTACTTTTTCCAATTGGTGTTCATGCAAGGATCATTTAGAATATCTGGGGCCATCTTGGTTCAGTACGATGTATCCAGTTTTATTTAGTGTCGTTATTGCTGGTAAAAATGAAGGCATGCTTGTATATTTAAGTTATCTCCATATACTTAGTCTGCACCAAACTTTGCCGACAGAAGTCCACTGCTGTTGCCAGAAGATCGTCTGATCTTGATGTATCAGTTTATGTGCAATAAAGCAAAATAGCGTGTACTAGAAACTGCAGATGACGTGAAGGTACAGAACTCCCGGAGTTCCCCTTAATAAAGCGATGATTTCTTGGTGTTTGCGCTTTCATTGTATGCAGGAACACGTCTGGTTTGTTGATTTGAAAATAAACGTTTGGAATGTGAAAAATAATTATGGAGAATTCCATCAGTTAGTGTTAATAAAACGATTAAATGGCTGAGTAAATGCAAAAACAATGGCAGGAAGTGATAACTCTTTGGTGTATTTACACATAAAAACAGTGACAAACTAGTAAAGAAGATTTGCTTCAAAGAAAATCTGTCTGTGTGCCTTCAAAAGTTGTAAATATTAAATAGTAGAACTTTCATCCTTGGTACTTCACATTCCATTAAACTTATAGCTGGATGAAAATTTCAAAGTCCAAATGACTTTGACCTTTGACCTTCACAGGTCACATGTAAATTGTAAAAATGTACATTGTCACCATACCCACAATTTAAGTCCAACATGATTAGAATTCACCATTGAAAGTGGCCTTTGACCTTGAAATGACCTTTGACCACGAGATAACCTCTACCTTAAGTGAACCTTGACCTTCAAAATGACATTTTGACCTAAAATTGGCCTTTCACCTTGACATGACCTTTGACCTTCACATGATCTTGACATTTTAGATCACCTTTGTCTTGCTATGATCAAACTCCTATACACTCAGAACCACATCTACTACAGTATTTAAGATATTGAAGATTTAAAAATTTAATTAGCCCTCGTTTGCATAATTTTGAAAAGCATGACCTCTCAATATAAAAAGGCGAGACTTCATGCATAGAAGTATAACTGTGTCAAATTTGGAATTTCTACGTATAATACTTTTAAAATGAGTCGTAGCCTGTGGCAATCTGACAAATTTGCCTGTTAAGAAAGAAAGAAAGAAAGGAAAAAGAAAGAAATAAATAAAGAAAGAAAGAATTCCTCGAAAAGCAACATGTCTGTACTGGCACACAGACATAATAATGTTGTAATTTCAAAATGCCATGCTGCTCAGATTTGGTGTTTCTGCATGAGAATCCAACAATTACTCTCCGTACGCACCAAGTCTCTCCATAGTAGACAGAACTGGTCCAATGGTGACAAAAAAATCTTGGGAACATAACTTTAATTTTGGAACAGTTTCTATGAAAAAGACAGGCCATACAACGGATAATTTCATTCAGTAATTCAGGTACTAAGGCCTTGCCCCTTTAGACTGTTTATTTGTAAATGGTCGCTTGCGGGACCTTATGACCAGGTGCTACTGCCTGAACCACCAACGTTATTATCCACACCTTGAAATGCTGACGCTCGCATCTTAGGATGTACCTACTACATATTAAGCATTGTAATAATGTTTGTTCTTGCAGCCATTACAATTACTGTGCAGCTCTCTTTTTTTTATTTGCGTCCTTCTTGTGGTCCTCCGCTTTCCGGCGGGTGCATTTAGACACAGTGACGCCTAAACAATAAATATCCAGCTGCAGATGTCCCCAATACCTACAAAATAAACATTATTGTTATACATGTAGTCCGATGGGAGCAGTAGCACACGAGAGGATGTTGTGTGTGCCATTGCTGCCACCTAGGGCTGCTGATCAGCAATAATGCATGCCAGCACATGCAATGTGTAATTTGTGATAGCGAGCGTCAGTGCGCTCTAACAGTTGACGCATGTGATTACATGACATAACAGAACGGTAAATCATCCAATCAGAAGGCTACTCAGTATCTAGCCTATGGACTTGATTTTCTCTTTAACCCCCTACTGCGCATGTGGACATGGGCGGCGCCATTGCTTTTGTTATGCATCCCAGGAATGTTCCTTGTTTCATTTACACAAGTAAAGTCTCAAACTTATCGGACTTTATGGAAATTATTATGTCAATAACTCATTTCTGTTCAGGAAAACGTTGTCGATAAGGTGTGATAACGACTGACAAACTCACATTGTAGACAACTTCGCTCGAACCTGGGCTGGCAAACACACTTCTGGGGCTGGAAATGGCTTTTCGCCTAATAGAAAAACTTCACAGCTGTGAGAGTAACCTAAATAAACATGACAAAGTATGCAACATTTGCTGCGCATGTTGCACGTTACCTTAATTGATGTAAGCTGTGGCCAGTGACCAGGTCGTTTGAAAGCCTTGCAGATTGCAACTCACACTATGAGCGTCAGAAAACCCCAACTGCCATGTTGCCAATGGATGCTCAGATTTGGTGTTGTCGCATGAGATTCTCACAATCACTTTCCGAACGCATTACCTCTCTGCCACAAGCTACGACTCAATTTGAATGGGGATATAGAGATCTTGGAGACAGTACTAAAATTTGTGGAAAAGTGTCTAGCAAAAAGTAAGGTTATACAACAGATGGGTTCTTTCAGCTGTTCATGGTACCACTGCCTGCAATTTATATGATATTCATCATCTTCTATTGCATGCTTGATGGAGCTCCTCAGCTAATCTCTAACTAAACTTTATCTAAGTATATTATCTCTACATTATAAACTAGTTCATGCCACAGAAATTGTTTTCCTTCAAGTTATAAAACTTTTTAGTTACTTCGCCGACCCTTGTTAGCATGATTATTGTATAAGGCCAAAGCACTCAGCAAGAGCTGCAAATGATAGATCTAACATGCATTCAGACCTTATGTAAATCGTTTGCTTGTAATTTATAGAAAGTAAATGTTTGAAAACTTTATCAATTTTTGGCCAGATTTGCATCAAAATTGACAGGGATACCCCTTTTTAAAGGGTTTTTGACAATGCTGTACAACTAGGCACACTTCAGTGAAGTTATGCACGATAAATGTGTTTATTCACCTGCTGATAAAGCTCCCAATAATATCATTATCATATGCAAACAGTTTTATCATGTGGTTGTCATTTGTGAATTAGGCCTTTGGACCAACTCAATTGCTCCCATGCATAAAAAAGTCAATTTTGAACAAATACAGGAATTTTTTTTCATTTGGTCTTGAATTTGCTGATGTGGATGCATTTATTAACTTCTCAAGCTGCATTAAAAGCCTTGTAAGTTCCAATTCATTGTTGGCTCTCAAATTTTGCTTTGCCTAAGAATTGTCAGTTCTGTTGGGTGGGTGGGTGGGGGGGGGGCTGAAAAAGGTAGAGGGGATTTGGTATGATTACTGTGCTCAGATAGCGACATCATCCGGTATTAACAGGTTTTGGATTTTATCTGATATTTTATTGACGCTTTTTATATAACACCCCAAATCCACCAGATATCTTTATAATAAAATTTGATTTTCACTTAAAAACTTTTAAATTGCTTTAATTTCATTTTCAAATATCCCTATCTCGAAGTTTGTTTGTTTTTTTCAAATAGAGATTAACGTTTTTGAAGTAACACTAACAGAAGTAACACAGGTACATGACGGGAATCAAAGATAAGTGCAATATCCCAAAGCTTCATCAAAAATCAACCAATCCTAATTTTAAATGCTAACTTTAGTTATCTTTAGGCTGGTTGTGCCATTGGAATTTTTATCTGTTTTGGGCAGTCATTCAGCAGAAAAGGCCGAAAATGAGCTGAAAGCAAGCATATTCATAAAATGGTATAAAAAGCTGTAGCTTAACCGGTTGCCCAATTAACAAACCGAAAACCTAGGAGACCTTGCTTGCAATATCAATGCAAATGGCCAAGTAGTTCCTGAGAATATTTGCTGGAAAATAATTTGAGAAATTCATAAAAATGCGAACTTATAAAATCAAAATTTCCTTTGCACATTCTGTAAAGATTGTTGAATTATCAGTCAGCTAAGTTTAGACGATGATTCGTGATCCTGCGCCCATCCATCCATCCATCCATCCATCCATCCATCCATCCATCCACAATTCAGGCGTTTCACTTCTTAAGACCCTAACATTGATTGCTTTGGTTTTGCACATGTATGTTGCCCATGTTGACCTTTACAACAGGTTTTGCATCTTATTGGCTTATACCTGACACACAAGATACACGATACAAAGCTTTATATAAAATAAGTACCGGTACAAATAGATCATATTAGCCACATATGCAGGATTATAACAAAAGACAGTGGTAAATATAAATGGAATATGATACATATTGACATAGACATAAGATTATGATTGGTTTGACATATCACAGAAATCAATGTTTTACTGGTAGTGAAACATCCCAAGTTTGCTCATTAAGGAACTAACATTTGACGGTACATTATATTTTTGCATATAAAAATTGTCCAGAATTACGATAAAATATTCAACAATGAGGACACTGCCGACAAATAAACAACACAATGCCAGGTGAAATTTTTAACATAAACCTTGGACATGTTGGAAAATAATATTAACAGGTCCATGATTCGAGGCATGGAATGGTTTTTATCAAATAGATGGTACGTTAACCTATATAAAACAACTGTCTTGTTATTTATTACCAAGATATTATGAATTGATGACCAATGTTTCAAAATGCTATATTTTTGGACCAAACTTCATATTTTATGCTCAAGTGAATAAATTGACATAAATTGAACTGAAAATACCATATTACGCAAGCCTCTAGTAAATTGAGTAAAATAGTAGGTATTTTACGAAGAAAAAAAATGGAAATTATGTAAACCGTTTGCAATTCAGCTTTTCAGACCTTTTGGATAAAATCGGAGCTATCAATTATGCTACAAATGTAAGAGGACTTGTCTTGTTCAAAAGAAAATTGTAAGGATTATTTGTGTGTGTGTTTGTGTGTGTGTGTGTGTTTGTGTGTGTGTGTTTGTGCGTGCGTTTGTTTTCAAGTGTCTAAAACATTCATAATTTTGAGCACTTGAATGTGTATTTAACAGGTGCGTGTATGTTTACAAGATGGTCATTCCTGCTTTCCCTCTATAGTATATAGTGTTGACATCAGGATAATTTTACAGATGAAAACTCTTTGTCTTGTAGTGCATATCACTGATGTAAATATTGAAAAAAAGGGGCTCGATAGACCATAGAGGCACACTTGTTAATATTGTCAGCCAGTAACCAAGTTTATCACCAATTTGTATTCTTTGCTTCCAGTCTCTCATTGATTTCAGTCCTCCTTCTTGTAAACTATGAATCTTGAGTTGAGAAATAGCAATGGCATGGACATATCTATCAAAAACTTTCGACAAATCCATTAGCATTGTCCTATCCCTCCTTTATTAATGGCCAGTTTTTTTGTCGAACTAGTTGACTGCCTGGTCACTAATAACTCATTCATAAATCTTCCTAAACCATGCGAGACACGGCAGGGGTCTAAATTAATCTTGGCCTGCCCATCTTTCTTTTTGTATACCAATACGTCTTCAAACAGTGTGTATCATGGACACGTATAGAAGCTTCAATTCCCTTATTCCTTACATTTGTTTGATAGGGGAGGGTGTAGGCTAGAATATAAAAGAAAAATGTGACTAATGTGGGAGGTATTCGATAAAGTATAGTGTCTCTTTTCGGCTTGATCAATGGCAAAATTTTGTATTTCCTGTGCTTCCAACTCTTTTGAAGAAGGGGCTGTCAACAGGTACACCACATTTCAAAGACAAGACTGTTTTAGTTTGTACATCTGAGAAAGGATGAGCTCATGACTGTCACTCTTCTTTAAATCTTTCCATATTTTCTTAACTCTAATTTTGGGAAAATTCTGAAAACAAAATTTTAAAACTACTGAGCCATTTGATGTGAACTTGTCAGAGACACATAGGAACACCCATAGGTTTTTAATTGTTCAAGAGGCTGACCACCTGCTATTTGTGTTTATTAATTAGTGCATATGTTTTGGCCATTTTAACGATTATCCCTGAACACCAAGCTAGGTTCTGGTGAAAGAAAGAAGAATTGCAGTTGGACTTTATTTCCACAAAAATCAGTCACAGGATGAAAGAACTGTCATTGGTTATTTTTGTAACAGAGAACTGTCATTAGTTGATTTTTACGTCAGCTGATTTGTCAGTCGGGTGATTTTATAGATTTGTCTGTCTGTTAACGATTCAGATTTTGGACTTTTTTTCCCAAAAGCCCTGTGCTGAATTCACTTGAAACTTCGCGGGGTGTACCTTTGCTAGGTCTATCAAGATTGTTTACATGATTTAGCTCAAGGGATTTTGCGTTTTGGTATTTTTTTCCTTTGGTTCATTCTGTGACAACACGTGTTTACCGAAACAGCTCAGCCAATCGCTTTGAGAAGACCTGGAAAAACTCAGGGGGCCCCATACCTTACAATGTTTAATATGTGACGCCGCCTTTTTTCTATTTTTGGATTTCAAAAATAAATGTTTCTTCTCCAAACCCTTTCAGCAAGTGATGTGAAATAGCATAGAGACCCCCAGAAGTTTATTTGTTCAACAGTTGGTAGCTGATTTAATCTATGGTTGATTATTTTTTTTCCTCTGTTAAGGTAATTTATTACCTTTTCCCCAAACCTGTAAAATGGTGGAAATGAACTTCGTTGGAGGCGTACAGAAAGTGTTTACTAGGCGATGATACTCAGGATCCTTGATTTTTGGCAAATATTACAATTTGGATACCTGTCGGTTTATGCATGCATTCCTATTGATTATCACTAACTTAATGGGGATTGCAATGGGAATCCAGTTTCACTTTCTACCCAAAATGCTTTCCCTTAGGCTAGAGTTTGAGTTATCATGGGTTGAATGCCAATATCCGTTGAAGACGGGCTGTTACACAGCCTTCTTGTTTAGCCGTGATTGTCTTGAGTCTACGTTAGCCTGAAAACTATAGTAAGGACACTGTAGAAGCAAGCTTCTCCTAGATTCTGAGCTAAGTCAGCTACGCACTTGATTGGGATGTAGCTTTGCAGAGTCCATCAAATCTCTTCAAATCGTCATACTTCAGTGACTGGTATCTTCATGATCTTTGTAAGATTTTTTTCTGGAAAATTGCAAAAAAATCTGCATTTAAAACCACGCAGCTCATGCCTTTGAAATTGCAGAAAAATACTTCTAGATACCCCTGGATCAGCATAAGTATGTAAATGTTATAAAGGCGCACAGTTTAACAGGCCTTATTGCTTTTTCCATCACTCGCAACATAACTTTAGTGCACTTACTTTTATATGCAAGAATAGTCGTTGGTATTCACTCTTGTGCTTCTATAGTAATTAAAAAAATAGCCGATTTCCAAAAGTTTGGAGAAAAGGTTCCCAAAATTTGAATGGGTAAAATTCCCAAAGATTATTTGATGTAAATGTAAGATGTAAAGAAAGAACCAGAACAAATCATGATGAGTGGCCCAAGGTGTAGCACCATCTTTAAAAAATGTCACATATATGTGAAACAACCGAAATAAATTGTTCCTCAAGGAAATAAGATGCATTTGCAGTCTGTACGTTGGTACATAATGTGCTAAATACGATGGGACTGGTGAAGCTTTACTTCATCATTTTAGGTTCTGATTATATAATTGTGTTTCTGATGTTGTTCCTCATTCATGATATCAAAGATGTTACTAACGAGAAAATAAATTGACAACTATGACACATAAGTTGTAAGTCTTTAGAATATATAATATGTCAAGCATTATCCATCATATGTAACCTTCCACAGGGGTGTCACAGACGCCTGAACATATTGCAGACCAAATTGTCGGATTTAATTTCCAAAGCGTCATGCAAAAACGTAATTTCAAGTTCCCAACACATTTTAACACAAAAGAGGCTAAATCGTATCATCTCAATGAAAACAACTAAAGTTACAAATTTTGGTACAGGTTATTTTACATAATGTGTTGTTTGCAAACCAGTCTTTTGAAACTTTAAGCCAAAGCAAAAATAAAAATAAAATGGGGGGGGGGGGGGACACGCGTAATGATATCTGTGGATCTGGGCTGGTCTCGCTTAAACATGTAGTGTGTCTTTCTGTCTCTTTGAAGTACACTTTTTATCAGAACGGTCTCTGTATGTGCCTTCTATATACCCTAAGCCCCAGTATATGGTGTAGACTGCCAAGGGTACACTGTTATCTGATATCATGTGTCCATTATACAAATGCAATTAGCTTTTATTTGGTCAAATATACAAGCTTTTCTTGTATTAAAAAGGAAGAACCCCTGCCAACAAAAGTAATAATAAAGCAATTTAATATAATTATATTTTACATTTTTATGCTAGCATAAGACATTCAGGTGGATAACTGGGGACCCATAACCTATTTCTTCAAACCCCGTCCGAAGACCTTACAGTGCTGTCACTCTCCGTATTTCTTAACTTTGGCCCTTCCAAATTGCATAAGTTTCTTGCCGTCCAGTTACATAGTGTAAGGAATATTTCTGCTGGCTGCAGTTGCAGTGCATTAGTTGTATGTACTGAACACAAAAAAAAATGAGATCCTGGTTTCGTGTTTTCAGGCTTATTCTGATTTTGCATTTGTTTGTCAAATGGCCAGGCGGCTGAGGAATCTAAAAAAACCCAAAAAACTCCAAAGACATGAAGATATCCATTCTGACAAAAACCTAATACAATTGTGACATTTTGGGGAGAAAAATTGTGATTAGCCAATAGTGTTGTTTACTTCTACATTCCAACAAAGACTGAAAGATAGCAATTCTGACATAAAACTAATGCAATTGGTATATTTCGGGGAGAAAAAGTGTAATTATCCTATGGTGTTGGTAGATCAAGAGTGGCTACTGCTACATTACAGCTTCCAAGCAATAGCTAACCACACTGCAGTCTCAGTTTGAGAAAGAAGTCTCATTATTCTTTCTCTTACATTTCTGCGCATATTTATTTGTGAAGCTAAATACTAGGGACCGCCAGCCAAATGTAATAAAATGGTGACTGTGCTTACATGTCACCGAGCAATGTTATAGAATAACTCAGAAACTAAACGCATGGAGTATGTTTAACTTATACTCATTTTGGGTTTATGTAAATAATGGTACTGCACTCACACAAGATACAATAAAACCTACTTCATACTACAGCCAAGATGTAAAATACATATTTAAGTGTAGGAAAGGGTTTCGACAAGCGACTGCCCCAAAACCTCGTCAGGAATTACAAGCTGAATCTGATAACAACGGGCCTGTACTTATAAACTTCTAGTCCCTCCTATCAAAGTTGGCAGTTATTCTTATCCAAATAGGAACTGCTCTGCTGAAAAGGCGGTAAACTCTGAAACTGTTCCAACTGTCATTGGGCAATATCGATCTTGGAAGTTCCAATGTGAGACCAGACCTGTAAATCACAGCATTATGTGTGTGACGGGCTGGTTGATTGCAAAGATAATGTCTACTATTAAATAGATGAGGACAGTTGTCCCCCTATGTGCTTACTGAACAGTGGCAAAATTATGACCAATTCTTTTGGAATGGAATATTGTAAAATGGATACATGCAACTGTAAACCATATAATTTTCAATGGAGACAAGGTGGGTGCTTTTCGGTCTCTAGAGTATGCAATGGAGTGAATGATGGTGATGAAAATACCAATGAGGAAAATTGTATTTCCAATTGGATGGATAAATGGGCTTAATTCTAAGGTTTATCGCACAAAGTGGCGAAATATCATACAGAACGCAGCATCAGAGCATGTTCGATGGCCATTCGCTTGGAGTAAATATTCCCACAAAGTGTCTTTTGTTTAATTGGCTTCCCTGTGACGCTTCCCTTTGCTCGACTTGCTATCACCGAAATTTAGTGTATGAATATGATTATGATTCAACAGGGGTTTTGCTTTCATGCATAAATGGGCAACATTTGGACAATTGCAAAAATACCCAGCATGAGAAAAAATTCAGAGTCTTATTGTACACCAGTAAGACCAGTTTATGACATAACATGGGACTGTCAAGAAGGGGAAGATGAAAGTTCGTGCACCAATATGAATTGCACTCTTTATTTTGTTTTCAAGAGAGGAATGCCATGTATCCATCCATCTGCAACATGCCATAGTATTCGTGATAGTGTAAAATGTGTTGATGATGAACAGATATGTTCTATTACCCAATGCCCGATACGATCGTATTTGTGTCTTTTCGTCATAAACCACTTTGTAGAAGTCATTAACCTATTCCACAGTCCGAACCCTTAACTTTCCATAAGCTAACCTGTCACTGTGTAACCTATATACATATGGAAATACTAGTGTCTACATTGCACACGTTCCTCTGTAGAATTTTGACATAGGCTGTCTAAGCCCAAAATAAATAAGTTTTCAACGGCTAACTACTCAGAACCTGTTTCGGAGCATGTACAAGTACATGACTCTCTGATTAGTGGCTCCTTGTTTAAACTAAATAATCAGCAAAAACAACCCACATAATAATGAAGAAATATGTAATATAAAACACAAATATGACAGTATTACCCTAGCAATTATAATTTCCATAAATTAAAAAAAAAAAAAAAAACCTTCAGTTGCATGACCAATCAAATTCTATATTTCTTGGACACCGGTCATAGCTGTATCTTTCATGTAAGTCAAAACGCTTTCATTCATTGCAAGCTGCTGCTGGAACTTGACCTACGGCACAATGTGATCAAAGTCATTAAGAGGCAACCTTTCACATCTAGAAAATTTAAGTTTTCAGGTAATGCAACAAACGTGAAGTTAACTTTTGTAATATTGCCCTCCTTGCATACATGTCTCTTTTGAAAAATAAATTAAAGTTAATAAATTTAGGAGAATTTATAGGATTGTGGAAATCAAATACTCTTGATCTGTTCACAAACGGAATTATTATGTTTTTCTAATTTTTTTTTATAATTTGCACCATGCAACTCTACTTAATATTACAAACATCAACATTGGTCATATCTATGTAAATATTTCTAAGGCTACAATCAAATAAACAATTCTCTACACAGACAAGGTAGTCATGTGCTGTCTCTCATTTGGAACTACACTGTGTTCCCAAACTTCAGAAACAAGAATGTTGCAGGCTAATTCCAAAGGGTAATTTCAATTGTATTTTGGCAAATTGTGCTTGGCAGTCTCTCACAGAATGCTTCATGTGCAGCAAGCAATAGGCGCAAACAAGATTCAATGGATTATATCTCGGTGCAAGCAGGCCTTTCTGTTGTAAGTTTTGGGTGTGTACCTATGTATGCTTGGAATTTTGGATTGGTTGTATAATTGTATATAGAATTCGGTAAAATTTGGTGACAATCCGCAGGCATAATATCTAATTTATCCTTGATGTGTTTTGTTAATTTGGTTTCCCTTTCAACTATTGAGCGATTACTACTCTTCAAATCTAAACATAGGCAGTATTTTAAGATATTTCACCCAGCTTACCTCTGTTTTATCGTTTCATTATTATTCAATGTTAATGTAACTTTATCATGGAACATATTTTTTTTTCAAATTACTCAACCATTCCCATCTTTAGTCTGCTGCCCTTTGATTCTTCCCTTTCAATTTAATATTTTGTTTCAAATCTTTGCATTGGTGTGCAATACTTTAGGATTACCTTGGATAATTTGGGGTACATTGCCTGTATGGTTGTAGTAAAGAAGAGCATCATTGAATTTATATCTGTTCAGCAAAATACAAACATTTTTAAAAAGATTATTATCAATAATGTTTATTACTGCAATAATAATCCAGTCTTTGATGAGATTCCTCTTTACTTTTTAGATGGGACATGGAGACGCGTAAAGTTGGTTACCACTTATATTTTGTTTGTCCTGCCTTCAGCCTCGGGGATAAATGCAACATTGCACAGGCAAACGTCGTTGGTAGCAATACTGAAATCCATAAATAAATTACGTTGGCTAAGATTCCAAACCTCAGTTTACTAACAATGGCTGTCCAATACATTTTGAAACAAAATCAATCCTAGGTATTGTGCTAACTCACTAGAGTTTTGATGTAATGGTGGTATTGAAAGCTTTATAAAGGGCTTTTACAATATTAAAAAATGAAATTCTATTGACCAATTTTAAACAGAAAGATAACATAGTGAGCATATACTAAAATATGATGAAAATTAATTTACACTTTTTAAAGAAGTAATCAACATCAAAGCAACTATCTTAAGGCCATCGCATTATGCCAGAGACAAACATATTACCACAAGAAAACGGGAATAAGGGGATAAGCAAAGAGTAAGAGTAAGAGGAAGGTTTTGGAAAAGTATAACGCAATTTTTGAATAATTTATGGGAAAGAGACCCTCAAAACGTACTGAGAACTTTTGATAAACGAGTTCCTGGCCACAGGTACCTCATAAAAAATGCCAGTGAATGTATTGAACCTAGACAGTGACTTTGATATTTCACCGATGTTGTGGGTACAGTAGTGGATAGACAAATATCTCCTGGAGAAAATCAGTGCCTGATCAGGCTTTGCACAAGAAAGCTAAATAAAGGATCAGCTTATTTGTGCCATATTTTAAGTGAACTGTATATTGACCCAAATCCTCGCCTTTTTCTATAATGAAGTGACTGAACGGCATGCTTAACGTTTTCCGAGGAGATGTAATGATTAATGTAACATCTTGCACCACCACAATACCTAGCACGTATCCTGTTGTCATTATTCTTGACAACCTCAGACATTTCATTAGTATCATAGACTACACTGTTATATTTCTTCGCAAACAAATCTACTATATTATTTTTCATAACACCATAAACGTTGGCTCAGTTCGATTGCTCCACCAAAAATGACTATTGTGCCGATCATGACAAAACCAAACAACCGAACTCAGAAAAGCTTGACATAGTTTAGTTGCTATGATGTCACACCCATCAACTAAAATGAACGCCAGTGCCATGCAGCAGCAAAGTTAGTCATGCGAGAGTTCAAATTGGCTACTAGTGGGGAACTTGGGTAGGTGTGCTGACCCATTTTGCTTTGTATCTTAGAGAGTGTCTCCTACCGAAAAGTTCTGTTCTCGAATATCTTGACCATTGACGTTTACACACATATATGGACTGGTAAAGTTTTAACTTCGATAAAAATGTCACAAATTTGGGAATGCTTAGCCCCGATTGGGAGTACATGGGATCCAATGCATGAGCGATTGATGGCAGTGATGGCTTCACGTGTTGTAGCAGAACGCAATAACAAGCAGTCCAAAGTAAAGTTTTGTCAAAATTACTTCATTATTTTAGGTATTGGAAACTTTGTCATGAAGGGGAGGGTTCCCGGATTGGGCGGGTGTGGGTGTGGGTGTGAACATAGGAAGAGTGTAAGGACTATTCCTCTTTTCTATCTTCCCACCCCTCTGACAGGCCCTTTCACACAGTTTCAGTTTGATTTAAACATATTTTATTGAAGCAATTAGGAAACAGGGTGGTATCTATATCAATCCTTCTTGCACTTTTAGTTTCACGATATGGAAGGGTGGGGGGAAGTGTCCAATCAAACTTCATGTAAAATAATTTCAACCTTTCACACTTCATTACACTATTTTTCATCCGAAAGTAACACACAGAAGAGCACTGTAGCTGGTAACGTTACCCCAGTCCCAACAGACCGTGAATCATTCTGCCAAAAAGTCACATTGACTTAAACTGATGACTTCCAAATGCAGTGCGTACTGGAGCCCACGGTCATAGAACAGCTATAAAAGGGGGATGGGTTGTAAGCACTTCTTGATTTATAAAAAATTAAAACAATGTTGTCACCATATTTTCTTGGTTATCCTTTGTTAAAAACTAGCCATGGCATCGGTGTCAATGGACACATTTCTAGTATAAATATGCATTATCTGTCAAGGCAGCCAGCAATGCAAACGTAACATACTGCATCTCTACAAATTAATGGACTGTTAAATGTAAATTCTGCTACTCAGAAACTTGTAGCACTGCATTATGTATACTTATCTCAGAACACGGAACAAATGACAAATTAAAATTTAGCTTTTTGGCCATTTGTTTTCCTTCTTGTTTTTAGATATTGCACTGAAAGAGATCCGCAGGAACTTAAATGCTACAGGCATTGCCAATGCAAGTCCAGAAATTTTGACAGGTAGTTCAGGTGCGGACAAATTTAACAGATGTGAATTGTTAGAATGTTTATTCCTTCATCCAAGTGAGAGAAAAAAAAACATCCGTTGTTGGAATTTAATACTCGAGTACATTTTTTAAAATCATTCATCATTATGATCATCTACGAAGACCGCAATGTACATGCATGAAAGGCACATATATAATCATGTATCTTCTATGGATCTGCAATTTAATCCTGACCCAATTATACTTGTTACCAAAGACCATCGTACTATACTGAGAAATATATTAATAATTCAACAGAAAAAGCAGAAAAAATTTAAAAATTAAAAGTTATTCATTCTTGTTTTCAACAGTGCCGAACACCAACATTGCAGACAATGCCACAAGTCCATTGTTGACACAGAGTTCAGGTGATGTTAAATAAAGCTAGATACACGACTATGGTTCTTAGGCTATGAATGTACACTGTATATAATTAGTGTATGATCCCTTTTAAGGGTCCTCCTGAGTGCCCCTCCCCGCGTGTCTGTGGCAAAAAAATACTGAAATACTGGAAAATTTAAATATTTTATGATAATTTACCTGTTAATAGGCCTACACTTAAAATATTTAGGTCGACAATAAAAGCTCACTTCAATTAAATTTCCCAAGTATCCTGGGTGAGTAAAAAGGAAAATATGGTACATGATGTTTTAGAATATAAACATACATACATACATACATACATACATACATACATACATACATGCACCTGCATACGGAGAAAAGTATTCAACTTATACAATTTATAGAGTTGGGATATAATATTTCTTCAAGCTTAACTTGACAATTTTGCTTCAGAACTGATTAGGCTTTCAGTCTATGGGTGACTCTGACAGTCATGGTCCTTACTTGCTAATTATCATAATCCAGAAAAAGAAATACAGACAAGCATACTCATATGTGTATGTGTGTTCATTTCAAGATATATTCCAATTGGGCTTGTAATACTGTGAAAGCCCAAATAAATTCATATGTTGGGTTTGAATGTGTTCTGCATCAGGTGCAATAGATAGCATGTACAAAAAGCAAAGGACAGGCTCAAATCAAAACCTTTGTCATGGAAGGGCCTTGATAGGCTTAGGGATGTATATGATACTGGGAATTGGGAATTGGGGCCCCAAGGTAAACATATGCATAGATAATGCAAATTGTCTCTGTCACGTTCACGGAAGCTGGATCAGTATAAATCAAGGCAGCAAATACGTGAGCTGCAATCGTTGTCCCTTGATCCAGCTGATAATGAGTCACCAAGTAAACCTTATCAAAATTTGCCCATGTTTGCTCCAAAGGGTCTTCCATCAAATGTGGGAATTCTTCATGATAAAGAGCTGTGTGTCAAGTGCATGAAAACTGAGGATATAACACATCCAGAAAGATTAGGTAAATTGGTTCAGATTTCCTCCAGCTCAGCATGGTATGCCTTTAAAAAGCGTTGGTATTATCACAAGTGTTGGAAGAATTATGTCACATGTTATCAAAAGATGTACTTTGAAGAGACACTAGCTCCCCTGAATCATGTCAGTTTTGCTGACAGACAATGTTCCACAGATTATTTTCAATGGTCATGAGATTGAGACACTTCGGGGATACCTATGTTATTATAACAATATCATGGGAAATAAAGTATTTACTACATCAGACACCAAATCACGCTACATAAAGCAAATTGTCGTCAAAGAATTTGGGAATCAGATAGGTATTCATTCTTGCTCTCAACGAAATCACAGCAAGATGGTCTATGATACCAGTGGGAGTGCTTCATTTATTGAAGCTGCTATATCTTGGTATCAGTCGTGAACAACATAGTCAGAATTGTTGCAAGCAAATTGAGGGAGGTGGTCAGTTAAACTGCAACAACCCCCCCCCCCAAAAAAGAAAAGAAAAATGCTAAGCTTGAGCAAGGGGAAAATATTCCTCCTTCTTCTTCAGCTTATCTCATCACTAAAAAAATGGATAGGGCACGACTGAAATAAGGGCATGTACCCTAGCTTCACGGCTCACATACTCTGCAACTGGCAATCCAACCATCACTTCCTTCAACTTAAGAATGACTGTTCAAGGGCACACTCATATCAAGGAGCTAGTTGATATATTTTGAGGGGTTTGTTTTGGCTATCCATTGGTGCTTCTGCTGCGAGATGCTAAGGCAGTGCATGACCTCCAGCTCTGTATTGACTGTCCCAATGAGGTCAGTGAGAACAATCTTGGTGTCATTATTGTTGGTAATGATGATTTTCAGAATGATATCATGACAGCTGGTGTCACATCACATTGCATAAATGATGTATGTTCAAAGATACTAACTTGAACCTCCCAGTCGCGGGTGCTCTTAACGAATTCGAGATATTATCTTCCACCATAATATAGCTTGTAACTTGCATGCAGACCCATGGTTCTTATGTGACAAAAAACGGGGAGAGCCACTGGCCAGCATTAGAGTGATAGCTGATATATCTGGGATCAAACCTCAAAGAAAACATGGTACCTTTCATTCATTGTTACCAGCAGTTGACTTTGGTCACTGGTGTGTGGCTAAAGATCAGAAAGTTCCATCATTCCGTGGTTTCCAGGCTATCATTTTAGCCTCTGTTGAAAGGAGTACAGCTAACTATTTTATAGTATATCCTGACCTTTCCAAAAAGTCTGTGCTGAAAGATGTTATAGCAAAGCTGAACTGCGCCATTACAAGAAAACACATGTTCTTTGCAGTAGTCGTTAGTGGCCAGCCAATGTACACATTGTTTGTGGAGATCAAAAGTGAAAATCCACAAAAGAATGGGAATATAATTCCATTTTGGGCCCTTTTCATACCAAGTGCTGCATGATATATGCCATCTATAAACGTCATAGGGGGAGTGATATTGCAGAACTTTTAGTAGCTGCAGTGGTCATAGCTGAGGGCTCGGTGGATCAGGCTTTCAGGGGCAAACACTACAAGCCGTTTATATTGTATGACTATGGGTGAGGCATTGATGATAAGTGTTCATGCCATTCACACATGTAACTGGCAAGAGTATTTGGCCTCCCTCCAGGAGATGATGCCTTGGCTTATGGTTGATGGCCAGACAAACTATGGATGTTGGCTTCCTCTAGGCAATGCTTTTTCACTGTCGGCTGAGTAGACAGAATTTATCATAACATTGCACAATCCATGTCTGGTTATCCCTACTCATCTATCCCCAGGGATTTATGGATAAAAATAACCATGAATAAAGGTTGAAAATGAAGACAGGCGCGTTATCAATCCTACAAAAATGAGAAACAGCTGATGGCTACTTCCTGAAATACTATAAACATTGGTAGCCCAAGAGCTGCTCTCCACAGCAGGTAAATCGCACTTAGCTGTCTAACAAAACGAATGTCCTCCTGCACGAATGCACACAGTTGAGCAAGTGGTACAAGATTTTTTTCATGGATCAGGGAGTTTAATTGTTTCTCTTTTGACCCTGCAGTCAGTATTTCCTGCTCCATCACAGTTGATTAGGGATTTCAAAACAGCCAAAAACGATGGTGAATCTCAGCCCCAATTCATTGATAAGCATATGTTTGCAAAAGAAAAATCTCCCTATGATCCCATAAAGTGTAGGAAATGACTGTCCACCATTCCGTAGGTCTGTCCGACTGTACATCCATCTGCCTTTGTTGGTGGGATATCTTCCAATTCCCCCGATGGATTTTACACAAATGTGGTACTCAGATACATTCCTGGACTCCAATCAGCTGATTAGCTTTTGCAGTCACTGTGCTTTATTTACAGCTCATTGTGACCTATTTACTGACCGTCTGAGCATTGTTAGCACAGTATCTTCATAATTCCATGATGGGTTGTTCTCCAATTTGACACAAATGCATTACTTGACTCTCATTAGGTCGTGAGATTTCGAGATCACTGTGGCCTATTTAGAGCTTGCCATGACCTTTTTACTGTCCATTTGAGCTTTGTTAGCAAAATTGTATTTGTGTCTTTTTGTCCAGAACCACATTTTAGCAGTCATTACACTAATCCGCCGTCCGAACTCTTTACTCTCAATAAGCTTACCTGTCCCTGTCTAACCTATATACATACGGAAATGGTCTTGTCCATATTGCACACATTCCTGTGTAAAATTTTGACATTAGGCTGTATTAGCCTAAACAAATTAAAGGATCTTCAGCGGGTAACATCTTTCGGAGCCTATTACCCGTACATGTCACCCTGAGTAGTGGCTCCTTTCTAAGCTAAATATTCAGCAAAGACAGCCCGTATAATTATGAATGAATATGAACGTGAAAAATGATGAATTAGCTAAAAAAGTTGGGGTTTTGCTTATAAATGCAGAGCTTCATTATGAAAGAAGAATACCTGTCAAACAAACCATAATTACTTCATTTCTATAGTACAGGTTCAGATAAGAACAATTTGACTTACCCCTGAACCAATATGTACCCTTTCTGGCTGGACAGCTTATGCTAGATAAACGACCTGCCAGTAAATAACTGAAAAGGAAACAAGCTGGAGCCTTATATTCAGTCCCAGTGATTGTAAAATAAACAGTTGCAGCTAGACCACCTGTACAAACCAAGGGAAATCCCAACAAGGACTGCAACAATGGGCATCCTGCACCAGAAATGTAAAACAAACTCCATGATGACACCTATTCCTCACATTGAAAGTGTACAATTAAGCTCTATTTCGCTGCCAACCATGAGTCAATGTCTCAAGGTAATGTGTCAGGTTTGTGACTTTGAGAAAATGTTGTCAATTTTGAGAATTTTTTTAAATTTTGAGTTAACGTGCACTTAGGCATGTCATAAAAGAATGAAAATCAAAATAATCTTTCTTAACAGATGTATTCTTGAGCTTTCATTCGCTGATTATAAAATGAGGTCTGTCAACTGTGACACATTCGCTGTTTATCTGAGCATTGGAAGTACAACTTCTCCTGAATGCCTCAATGGAATTTTTATCAAATTGGACCCCCTGGACCCCCAGTTGGTGTTTCGATACTGAGGTCACTGTGACCTAGTTACAGCATAGCGTGACCTATTTATTTACCATATGAGCTTTATTAGGGCCATACCTTCAAGATACAATTATACAATTTAATACATAGATGCATATTCACACCCCTTGGACTGACGATGAAGGGCAATTGGTTGGTAATTTAAGAGTGATGTGGTGACATTCCAGTTCCAGTCATTGCGTACAATCACAGTGCTAAATAGTTATAGTTTACAATTGAGACAGTACCTCAGTTTAAAATTGAATAACCTTTTTAAGTTTTCCTCCTAGAAACCTCAGGATTGAGGCAAACCATGCCAAAAAGGTAAATCAAAAAAGCGTGTCTCAGATTTTTCACTTTTATAATAGGATTATCGCTAAAATTAGCTTAAGTTGTGTCCCTTTGATATCTGGATGAGATATCATCCTTTTAATTTCAAACGTTGATACATACACAACGGGACAAAATCGGAAAAAAAGAGACATGCCCTTTCAGAAATGTATGTTTACCTTATATTTTCACAAAAATTAAAACATTGCATGAAAAAAAAAAATAAAACAGTAAGACATGTTTCGATGAAAATTGTGTGTTTACTTTGCATACTTGCTGTATAAATACAGGAAATATGAAGAAATTACTGTGCAAAAGAAAGAAATTCTTGCTTGTTGGCTTTTCAGACAAAATACTTTATGGTACCTTCTGTGAACATTATATGATTTATAATGCACTTTGCAGGAGTCACTGCTTACCGACTGTGTATCCTTACCTTTTCAATGTCATGGACAGACTGCTTTTCAGAATATCATATTTTGGAGATGGTCACCAAATTACATGTCAGCAAAGCTTTTGGCCCATAGCTCTATTTTATTTCTTTCCTTAAATCTGAAGGAAAAACAGCAAAAACTGTACCGGAGCAAATACTCCCGTACAATGACTGCCTGTCTCAAGTCAGGAGTGAAACTTGTTTCTTCATATTGCTATTGGAAGATGAATCTTGGTGCTTTAGTTACTATGGAATCTCTGTGCTGTCATTGTTGGGTTTGGATTTATAACAATGGGTCACGTTTTCTGTACTATTTCATAAATACTTAATTGACTTTGTTGTGCTATGGGCTATGTTCTGCGACTCATGGTTATAAAGGAGGTTGAGTGTGTTTATAATGTTCCACATTCATAAATATCACAAAAACGATGTAAGCCTACTATCTTTTTTTTACTATAAACTGAGCTGACTGACTAGTCAGGAGAACCAAAAAGTGATAGGCATACAAAGCGTCTTTTTCAATTTTGGCAGAAGTAATAAAATTTTGGTTTCGAGTGGCTAGACCTATACCTTTTGGAAACACTATAGTCTGTAATAAATAAAGAGTATTTCAAAATTATAGACGACCGGTTGAAAACCACCAGTTGCCTTTTATAGTCGACTGCCCGCCTCAAGTCCGGAGTGAAATTTGTTTCTTCACATTGGTATTGGAAGATAAAGTCGATGCTTTGGTAGCTATGGAATCTCTTTGCTGTCTTTGTTGGGTTTGGATTTAGGACTATGTGTCACGTTTTCTGTACTATTGAATAAAACATGTTAGAAACCCACAGTAGCTACGTTCCACCAAGTTTGAAGTGAATTTAGCCTTCGGTTTCGGAGAAGTCGAAATGTTTATCACGATTGAAATCCCCATAGACTTATATAGAAATCAATAGGAATGTATGCATCAACCGATAAATATCTATTTAACTTTTAATTGTCTATACCAGGAATCCAAAGTATCACCACCAAGTGAACAGCTTTGTTTTACAATTGCACAAGCTGCATTTTCATCAAGCATCAGAACAGTCCGATTGAAATTTTACAGAAGTAGTCGCAAATAGGTAAAAGATGCAAAAAAGGGTCTGTAAAAATTTCAGATAACCTGTGGCGCCACCTTTTGAAGATATTAAGGTCTAGATCTCCCAAGAAATGTCCCTATGTCTTTTTATAGCAGTTGGCTATTTGCGAAAATTCTTTTAAAGATTTACCAACGAAAGACGGACATATCATGTACATGTAAACACAAAAAAATAATAATTCTTTGCCATGGCCACTTCACTTATGTTGACGTAGTCCCGTCCATGAAATTTTAAATTAATTTTGATGACAGTTTTGGCGAAGTTTTATATGTTAATTGTGAATGGACGAGAGAAATCGACAGACGGACAGAAGGTGCACGAAGGGTGATCAGCAAAGGTCTGGAGACTGTCATCTGAGCTAGACATCAGTAATTTAAAGCATTCCCGCTTAACGAATAGCCTTATTTAAGCCTTTCACAAAGTAAAATTAATACTTATCAAGTTTTACCATGATCTCAGTGACTTTTTTCCAGACGTTTGAAACTCGAAAAATACTCCATCCTAATAAGAATAGACCAAAGATAAACTATGAGTACCACACATGCAATAAATGAGATCCAGTTATCCCTAGAAGCGTACCCATCTAATTTTAAAAAATGATCACTTGGATTGAAATAGTCTTTTTGATAGACATGTATTTGTGAAAAACCAAAAACAGCACATACAGAAATTACATCCAAACAATGGCAGAGATTCAAGAGTTTCCAAAACATCAACGCATCATAAAATGCATCTCACAATACTTAAGATATCTGAGACTTGAAGTATATCACCAGGTAAAAGAGATAATTAGTTAGTAAAAGTATTTCACCAAGATTAAGACACATTTAGATATTTAGAATAATCACTTCCGAATCTGGTAAATTACTAAAGCTGTTTTGTTCCTTGGTCTGTAGAGACATAAGATGATTGATAAACAGAGGATTAAGATTATATTTAGCTTGGGAGGACTGTTCTCCATGTATGTATGTATGTATGTATGTATGTATGTATGTATGTATGTATGTATGTATGTATATATATATATATATATATATATATATATATAAAATACTAAATATGTGACAATGTTACTTCGATGTATGTCTATTGGCCTTTGCAGGTTGATTTGTTAACTCTCTCTCTCTCTTTCTCTCTTTCCCTCTCTCTCTATATATATATGTATATATATATATATATGTACATATATATATATATGTACATATATATATATATATATATATATATATATATATATATATATATATATATATATATATATATATATATATATATATATATATATATATATATAAATCCTTAGCATCAGATTTACTTCTGGTTGGCATTGCGTACAATGTATGGAGGGGGTTTAATTAAAAAAAATGGGCGAGACAGGGCTCCGCCGCAAGAAACTGTTTGACTGATGGACACAATAGTTTGCTATACAGAAACACACAGAAATTCAATACATGTGTTATGAATGATACATTGGGAGATTATTTGAATTCAATTTAAAGCTCTCTTTTCAGTGCATCGTTACAATGAGAGTAAGCTGTCCGCATCCCGATCTTTTCATGTAATTTAAAGTAACAAAATAATCAACAGCAAAACCCAATTTATACCTCTTGTATAATAGAAAAGTTGCTACAATTGTACTTCTGCAATTGTAGTAACCTGTCTTTATACATAACTCATACATCTCTCAATACTTACTATCGCGTCGCACTTAGCAAGTGAGCTTTTAAGTTAGGTCAGCAGATGTACTTCTCTACTTTGGTATTAGAGATCAAATAACATCTACCAGAGCATTCTTGCTCGTCAGTGCTAGATGCGTTTTATTGAAAATTAAAATCAAATATTATATTTAGTGCAACATCTAACATAGTATTGAACATATTCCTGCACGTCATTCTTACTTACGATGTGGTGGGCATTATCAGCATTCCACGGTGTAAAAAATTGAATTAAGAATATATATCAGGTTACAATGGGTTAAACCATCATTTTTGCTATTTTCACACTTTATACACTTTTCCTTTAAGTTTTGTATGCCGGAATCAGATTTCAGGTTGTGTTAATGAAAATTGTGAATTTTGGCAAAAGTATTGGGCATGTTTCTCACTGTTTGGTGTGGCTTCGGCTGGGGACTAGCTAAGCTTCTAAGCTCCACCCTGCAGGAATCCAACAGGAGCCTCATTTACATACAGCAGGTGTGAGCGCTTCTGCGCACGCTCCGCACAAGCAGACTACGATCAGCTGGGCAGGCAAACCCCATTATCGCTTTGTGTACAACTCTCGTTTGAACATATCCATGTAAACTCAGACTTCCATCCTCTTGTTGCGCCAATACTTGTTCTTTCGCTCAGTTTCAGAGTTCCAACTTTACAAGTTGCACACACAGCAACGGCATCAACACAAGCCTGCAACTGAGAACAGTCCCATAATCGGTATCTCTGTGGCTGTTCATTCACATCTCCTTGTTCACAACAATCTGTAGATCTAGCCTCGTGGACCACAAAGTCTCCGAGTTTCTGGGCACTAGCACTGCAAAATCGTTTGTCCAGACCGGGTTGGCTTGTGGATGTTGTGGTGTTCACCGAATCAGTATCCGTGAGCTTGGCCGCGACTTCGTTCGACCCTGACCATGCAATGCCAGACTCGCCTGGGGTCTCCGTGAGGCTCACGTCGAGTTGCAGGGTCGTCTCCACTGGAGGGAACTGATTGTAGTATGATTCTAGATCAGACGCTTTGAGTTCACTTGCAACTGACGCGGGCATTGGTCTGCCCCTAGGTTTTTTCTTTCTCGGCATCTTTGCAATAGCACTTTCTAATCACACAAGTGTAAGCAACGATCCTCTGAACTTGATAGAAACTTTCAGAACTGAGACTGAAGTTTCGATTTACTGACACCTATATTGGGCCCCACGCAAGACGGCAAACATCATAGAACCCGGTTGCCCCGTAATCACCTGTCAGTCATTTGTCGGCCAATCAGGGTAAACTTGAGAAACCCCAACATGGAATCCAAAGTGACAGATGAGCACGATTATAACATTTTTGGATGTAAAACCTCTAAAATAAAGCATTTCTCTGAAGTTTGATGCTCCAAACTTGTCCATTTACTCAACAGGTAGGAGTGCGTAACGGAATACCATGTCTGCTAGCTTTTGCAACAGAAATGCACATGCTCAAGCTCAAAATAAAAAAGTAGATTTAACAATTGTGTGATTTTTTTATGATCACTTTACCTGATTGTTGTGTCGACACAGAAGAACTGGTAAAAATGAAAATACTATCAACTTATTTCCAGATTTGTTAGCTTTCAGGAAATATATAGTTTATGGTACTTTTAGCGTATTTTCAGACTTTTATGAAGTCATTTGTAAGACTCACGCGTAACCTGATATATACCCTTAAATGCCAAATATCTGTTTACATGTGACTATTATGTTTTGTTACAGAGAAAAGTAGCAGCAATGTGAGAATGTAATAAAATTTCTATCAAATTGAGAACCAAGAGTGAACAATCCGTGCATTGTAGTAGGTAATCGGAGATACGCACCAAACACTGAGCAATACTAGCCTTCGAAGCATTGTGTTAAGTTGTTATTGTGAACTGGTTGTATCCAGACAGCCCATAGGTGAACAGTTTATCGATATATAGCTTTCACCTAAATACTTCACCCTTTGAAGTATATATTTTATCCCCGATATATATATATATATATGGTTTCATGACAGACACTTTGTACAAATGTATATTGATATATCACTGTCATATATAAAGTTGAATCAAGTGGCATAATTTGAAGTCATCTCATTTAGTTTGATCATATCTGCTTCACTGTGGGTTCATAACACACGGTCGTAGAAGAAAGCAGTTATAGCTTACAGATGAATAAAATATGCATGCACCGCTGTGACCCTTCGAATTGAGCCCACCAGCATAGTTTTATCATAGGAATTGGCTTTATTACTCATGTCACCATGGAAAAATATACTTAAAATCATATATTTGGGGATGGAGAAGCATCGTATGTAAAGCTTGAACCCTGCTGAGGTGAGATTGTTAGAGGTATACCAATGTGTCAATATATTATTATGATACCTTACAGTTGAAAATTTTGAAAAATTGAAAAACAAGTGTATTGAATATTTCATGAAAAGTCTTTGTCTTGTTCCTGTCCCTCAACAATGGGTTCATTTTTCTTGATCACTCACACCCTATTTGACAGCCATATATATTTGTAATATACAATAGGTTATCATCCATTAGATGTAGGTGTCATCCACTTCAACATGAAATATTCTGCCCCGGGCAAAAGTTGCACATGCTCTAGATATATGTGTGCAAAATATAGCATTGTAGTCAACAAGGAGAGGCATAACTATACAGCGGAGATGAGCTAATGGATATTTATAGGTTATCACATGGTTGTAGCTGTATCACCCCCTGTATCAGCTCCCAATCACCCTTCGGTCTCGTGACGATACGGATGCGAGGGGCTGATACAGGGGTGATACAGCTACAACCATGTGATAACCATTATGTGAACATTCGGGGTAAATAGACCTAGGCTATGGAATGCAGATCCCCAGTCCCAGGGTAGCCAGCCTCACCCAGATATTGTCCAATACTTTTAAAGTTGGACAAAAGAGACCATGCTCATAATCCCATCACCCCTGGTTCATAGGCATTCAGTTCCTGTACGGCCAATCGGAGGACAGTATTCTCACACACAGCCTAATTATAAATTCATAAATATCAACCTTGTGGCAATCTTCAGGTTGATATATCTGAATTTATAATCAGGAGATGTGTGACAAACCTGTTCCTTGATTGGCTGTACAGGAACGGAATCCCTAGTAACCATTTTGAGGGTGATATTTATAATGAGGAACTTGTGCCTGCTCACATCTAACTGGTTATGTAAGGAAAAAGCCCCCATGTGCTGATTTTAGCCTCATTTTTAAGCACCTTGCTCTGAAATACCAAAGGTCATGCTCCCATACCAACCCAATAAACAATAATGATAACCAGGGCTGTATTTACAACGGATGGTAATGTTACATGAGACTGTCGGGATTAATGGATGCAATGTAGTGCTGTGTAGAGGTACAGGTTTAGAATAAGAAAACTTAAGGTATAGTTTCCAGGTAGTCGATTATATTCCTATTGTGTTATTGGCGACGACTCTTGATGATATTGGGTGTGGATGATCTGCCAACAGCAGTAGTCTAAATTGGTGTAGACTGTTGATAATAGTCTTTTGCCACAATGGGCACATTGACTGAAATTGATAAAACAGATGACCTACAAACGGGTCAGTTATTGCTTTTCCTTATTTGTGGTACTCGTGTTTCACTTCAGCATTGTGTTGCTTTGTGCTGAGATTCGAAATTTAAATCCCCCCTGTAAATAAGGGGGAGTACTTGCACAGTCCCAGAGTCTGTATGGCTTTCTTTCCTAATTGAATTACCAACCTGCTTTTGATGCTTGCTGCAAAAAAATTAGGCCTTTCAGAATACAAATATTCAGAAACAGGGAAAACCATATATATATATATATATATATATATATATATATATATATATATATATATATATATATATATATATATATATATATATATATATATATATATATATATATATATATATTTACATATAAATATATATATTTATTTACATATAAATATATATATATATTTATTTATTTATTTATTTGCATGTCATTGCCCACAATGTAACGCTGTTGCAAAAACGCTGACAAATTTGTGAAGAAAACCACGAAAATGTATTATACCATGCCAATCTCTTTTAGTTTCTTGTTATCTGTCGGTTAAAACCCCGAACCCCCGTGGACTTGCCAGCAAACTGGTCTCTTGGGCTAATTAACGTGTAAGTTTGTAGTAGCATGGTAAGAGGTTGGTGTAATATGTGGCTTTTTCTGTAACTTAGGTATGTAGAACAAAGTGGAATGCAGAGTCCTCTTCAAAAAAAATGTGATTGAAATTGCTTATCATTTAATTTTTGTCTGTGTCAACCAAATTATCAATTTATTTTTTGTGTAGTTTATACTCGTCATTTCCTCATTTGTATGAAATAATTTTTATGCCAAGCTAATTTTTCAGAATATGCAGATAATAGTTTTACATGATCCCAAAACTCTTACCTGCCTTATCAATATCACAGATTACAAGTATTTCTTGTGCTTATTTGACTCCTTTTGAAACTTTAGCCTGCCTTAAATTTACCTGACAGAAATTCTTTATGTGGGATTTGTAACAATAAATTCTACCCTTTTTAAGTTTGATAATCATCCTTTAAATTTCTGATTTTTTTTTCTTTGCCCATTTCATGCAGTAAAAATCAAAAGCATTACATGTATCCTGAAAAATACTGCCAATGTTCAACTGAGGACGTATCCGAAAAATTGTGTTACCACTTTTCACCCATCAATTTTGTATAATATCGAAATTACCTGTAAATACATGTTTGTGGTATGTATCAACAAAATTCGAATAATTATTGATGCACATACAGTCAATTAGCTGCGACATCTTCTAGAGTAATTGAAACCAGAAATTTCTTGTAATTCATGACACTTTGTCCAATTTTATTCACCATATTTATAAGAAATAATGGGGGATCTTTTATTTTGTATTCCTTATGAATCATGCTTTGAACAAAGTTTCAATTTGAAAAGGACTGAATGTATGTATGTATGTATGTATGTATGTATGTATGTATGTATGTATGTATGTATGTATGTATGTATGTATGTATGTATGTATGTATGTATGTACGTATGTATGAAGTCCTTTCAGATTGGCTAACGTATACCTGGAAGGCAGAATAAGCGAATGATTAAGTTCATGTGTATGGTAAATATGCCAGAATGTTGTGCCCTTTATGATGAATTGACCAAATTCTACCGTATTTGGGAACAGTATGGTTATGGTATAGCTCTTAACGACTGTAATTAAAACAAGCTCCAGTATATACATTTTAAAGTCTATTATTGTATCTCATTTTTAAAAAATGTTTAAACACCCCTCTCATACCACGGGCTTTTTTATCTGTTAACTCATTCATTCACATCTTTAACATGTGCTATCCTGTCATAACTTTTTTCACAAAGTGATAGCATATTTCAAAAGCATACTGGCGCAAAGACAAAGATACAAAATATCATGGCGTTAGCATAGTGAAACAGTAAAACGAGCATTCTAGCTTAATGTAATCCAATGGAACATAAACTAAACTGTAACGCAACAAAAACAATATGCTACATAGTGAGGATAATCTGCAAGTTTTACTTTAAGGTGCTTCATGTTGCATTTTGGTTTTGACCCTAACAGCATGTCTAATTTGGCCCTGTTAGTGCAAATGGATTACCCAATCATTTAAAAGCATATAGGGGAAGCTCATTTGCATTAAATAAAACTGTTGAAGACTAATTGTCGATCCGTGAGATACATGTGTGACAATACTGAAGTCTTTGAGACTCCATATATGACACTTGACCTTTGCTGTCTTGATAAATGCGATTTAAACGAAGACAGCTTGGTATCGTTTACACTGCATTTCTCCAATTATTGCATTCATGTATCAAGGTTCATTATGTGAAGATATGATACACCTAACCACACTCATTCGCATGTTTGCGCGCAAATATACATGCGGACAAGCCCAGATACACAAATCATCACTGGGGAGCAACAATTCTGACGTATTTAGGCTTATCTGCAAATCATCACCATTACCCACATATTTTTCTTTGATTTTTATTTCGCTGAATTTTGGAAAAGAATCAGTCTTGTAAACATAATATTGCCTAGTCAAGCGTTCTCCATTTCGAGCAGGTGATGTTGCAATAATTTTTTTCTTTTCGCTGATATTATCGGGCTGAAATATCGATGCAATCATGGCTTCACAGGACCCTTGAAAAAAAAAAGCCGGTTAACTTATTCTGTGTTCAGCTGTTCAGTTTTCCTGGCTCAGGCCAGTGGGCCATACATTGCCTGGGTGTTTTGGAGCTGGCATCTCCCGGCTTTTACTGGTCAGTGCATCGAGGAAAACCAAACGTTTTCACTTCAAGTTAGCACTGGAAAATATCAACCCAACACTTGGTAAATATGTTTATATACGTGACATTCATATATAATGTCATTTGACTTTATCAAGAGATGTCTAGAGGTAGACGCAAAGTTTCTTCAAACAAACGGGCCGATCAGTGTCATTAGGAGTACTGGTAAGTCTTACAGCTGTTAGCTTACCTAGGCCAAGGCAGGCTAAGTCAAAAGTTCATACGTAGGAGCAGGCCCGAACCATAAGCTTAATGTTGGTCTTGCATCGGATATTTTTTAGGCAGAAATATACAAATTATGGGATATATTAAAGTGCATCTAAGCTCAAAAGAGTTTAAAAACATATGTCGCTTAATCCTTGATTGTGTGACTCTTTTACACAGTGCACATTTGCCTTTCGAGACAGCTGAAGCTTAATTGACCTAACTGGAAGATTAACAACCTATTATCACACGTAGAGTCATCATTATTACTCAACACAAAACTCGGAAAAGGTCCATTTTCCGTGTGTTCACAAGACCCTTTGGTGACATATAATGAAACTGTGTGCACATTCCGCATACACATCATTGCCACAACACATACAAAGATGGCCAGGGCCAGCATTTGCCATCAGATATGTCTGCATACTTATGAAGAAAAGGTCCTTCACATTGGGCTGCAAAAGATCTGCAGACTAAAAACAATGAAGTTTTGGCAAGATTTTATTTTTATGACATTTCATGAATATGGAAGTGTCAGACAGGGAACGCAAAGGTAAGAAACAGGAAAAGAAAAACACGGGTATAAAGGTAAAGTCACGTTCACAGTAGATCTGTCCTGCTGAAAAAGGTTTCATTAGAGTCCACCCAGTTGCAGCTTTAGGAACTACATTTTTCTAATCGATATTGATGTTACAATCTCTCTGTAGACCTAATGGGTTCTAGGAATTGACTTTTACAGAAAACATCATTTCATAAAGCTTAAATGCATTAAGTCTAGATTGTTTCCCTTGATCTTACAAACTCACTTGATTTTTTACAAAATGCCAGGATACACTTGGGGTTTTTCCTCAAGGAAAAACAGCTTAAAACACTGTATAGGTAGAAGAGAGTAGAAAACCCATAAAAAGGTTGAGATCGCTTGACTAGTTACAAATTGGTGAGTTCATTTGAATCAGAAAGCAATAAGATGGACAGGTCCGAGGTCTTGTATCTGAATGTCTGTCTAAAAGAGGGCCAGGTTTCTCCTCTTCATTGTTCATGAAAACTAAGTGCAAAATGACTGTGTTACAAATTTCACAAAACCTCTTCAGTCTACCTGCACAATGGTCTGCCTGTGACAATGGTTGTTGGGAATCCATACATTGATATTGAAATCACCTATTGACCCAAAACAGGCACAGGCGACTTCATGTGTAATGGCTCTTGCTTTTGCTTCCCACCTCATTAATATTTTAGATAGTTTTGGTGAAAGAAAAACATATACATCATTTCATATCATCATTTGAAAAATTGTTTTACTTAGGCAGAGAGAAATAATATAGGCCAAGTGCCTTTAAATATAAGAATATGATGTTATCTATAAAATTAAACTCAGGGTTCTCATTAGGTCTTCAGATAGACTGTAGTGGCAAGCTCTTGCTGCGCAGACAATGCACCAATATACATGCAAATTCAGTCAGATTTAGCCTAATTTAGGTTGATGTAATGAATTCCAGCTACATATCTCGAAACGTAATCTGTTTATAAAACTTGAGGACCTTTAATTTTGTGTAAATGTTCAAGGTTGAAAATAGAATATTACATACTTAGCGCCACTCGATTTCCTAATATTAAAAAAAATTGAAAAGTCAAAAAAGGTTTAGTGATCCATATTTAATAGGTAATACCAAAATGCAAATTAATGTTGCAAAAGAATTCCAAGTTGAGTGCAGAAGATGAAAGATATATCACTATGTAAAGCGATGATTGGAGATTAGGACTATAAAATCACATTATATAGAATCAATAATATATCGGTTTTACACGCATTTTCATTAATCAAACTACTAAACTATTTATGTCCATGCCATATACTTGTTTTTCTTTTTTCTTTTTTTCCCCTTTTTTTCCAATTTCTATTCATTAAGTTTAATATAACTCAATATGGCTGTTTTTCTGGATATGTTTAGCGCCACCTACATGAAGCTGCCATTCTAAGTATGATATGGTGGCTACCGACAATCTTTTAATGAAAAATGAACAAATTACAAACAAAAATAAAGCTGTCACTGAATTTGACTTTTTATCTTACAAAGGTATTTGTACTTTAATTGACTGACAGCAATGAATGACGTACAGCATTTTAGCCGTCCAATTACACCAAAACAAATAGCAAGAATAATGACATCACAATGTATAACTTGGTTACCAGGAGGGTTGAAAATAAGCGTCCTTACTGTAGAAAAAAACTTTGTTAGGCTCTTCAAATAGAAACGTTCGCAATTAATTGCTCCTGTTTTGGCCCTGTTTTTGCCATCGTCCGTCCATCCACAGTTCATTTTTTTCTGTGTTTGCTAGCGTCCATTTATAAACATTTACCTCCTCTATGTGAGCCACCCTCTGTCCGTCAACAAGATACCCTCCGTCTTACTTTTCCGTATGTACACAAAAATTGCCTCCCCATGTTAGCAAAAACATCAGCTAGATCCTAATCAAACTCATATTTACTTAATGAATGATGGTCCATTAGTTAGTTACCTGAATTTTACCTCAGCAGCGTTTTGCCCAGAATCAGTCATGTGCTGTCTGTCCACCCATTCGCAAAATTAATAGATAAGGTGATGTATTGTGCCCCAACTTATGCATGTGTGTATAATACAGTACATGTAGGTAACTGTAGTTTTGATATAATCGTTAACCTCGCGGTAATGGCAGGGATCACGTTTGAACCAATTCTTTGTTGTTTTTTTCCTTGGGGGGTGGCGGTGGGGGATCCTTTGTTGTTTTTTTTTATTCTCCAGCTGGAGTATATTTATAATTTCTACAGGATATCAAAGCTGGACAGTTGGTTTGGAGCCACATGATGGAAATTCTGGGTAAATATAATTTGAAATTGTTCAACAGGTTATGGACTGACTTTTTTAATTTCTGTTATAAGTTCTTGTGTTCATTGTTGCATGTGTGTTTCTTTTCTTTTTTTGGGGGGCGGGGGTGTCCAAAACACACACGAAACTCTCTTCAAACTTGTTGACAGCTATGCTGAGTCTCCATCGAATACCTATCGAAAGATAGTGGTACCACTGGGAGAAAATGAGAAAAAAAATACCAAGCCAAAACATTATTTTAGAGTGTCATGGTGATATTCTTTACACAAGACTGGGCACTGGACCCAATTCATCAAGGATAATTAACATTTGATTGATTGTGAGATAAAGTTGAAATGGTAGTTTGCTTTATGAGAGCACTGATACTTCACATTACGACCATTAAAAACAAAGGTTAATGCAAGTAATTTAAAAAAAAATAGCAGGCTTAAACATGACAATTTACAGAAATTTGTGTAAATGCTAGCTTCACAATGCCAATTAACTTCCAAGACAGAGGGTACATAAAATGTCAATCGATAGATACAAATATCAATAAAAATACACATGACAGTATATAACATTTACAAAAAAATCAGCAAGGTCAATCGCTTTGAAATCTGAGCGTTATTTTAATTTCTTGGTAAATCTGAATTGGCAGCCCTAATGTAATCCATGTGAACATCTTGAAATTTGTATTAGCCATTACTTATGAAGGGTATCTACTTAACAGAGGCGGTATTCTGGTGAACCTAAAATTGTTTTCAGTTGCATGTCTTGGACGTTCATTTAAATAGAATCTACCTGGCAAAAGAGACACATCGCAAAACTTTCCCATAACATTATGTATGACCAAATTTAAATGAATATTTGGAAATGTTGTCCAGAGCGCATTATATATATATTTATATATAATGCCCTTTTGGCAGCTCTTCTTCTTCTTCATTAAGAAGTAAAAAGTGAAATAGTCCCAGAAAATGCCTAATTTGAAAATTATTCTTATTTCAATGATATACAAAGATGATACTATATTATCCAAGTATATTCAGCATGTTTGTTATCCCAAATTACACTCCCAAGCTAATCTTCATGGTATATAGCACTAAACGTCAAAAGAAAGCACAACATTTTACATTTTTGGTCATTTTGCCTTCATGTGTTTAATGCCAGGGGTCGTATTCATGACATTTTTAGTTTGAGCTTCAGCTCAAAAATCAATCTCAAATAAAGATCACTTACTGATAAGGTTTTTTTTTTTGATTCATGAAGAAAGACCATGTTAAGAATGGTCTCACATCCAATTTTTTTAAAGTTCAGTGTTGAAGTTCATATTGAAATAACCTTATTGTGCTAAGTCCGATTCTTGGGGAACCATGGCAGGCATTCTAGACCTGCAGCGATGCAAACTTGGTCCAGAGGCTGAGCGAGTGATCCCCAATATGACAAACTCGAGGACATCTGGGCTGAGACAGTCCAACACTATTACAGGTTTAACCCTGATAAAATAAGGTTTTTAGTAGGCAAAATCAAAACCAGTGTTGCAGCATTCAATGAATTGTTTTAAGATGTTAACCAACAGCATCAAAGAGAGTAACACCTTTTTTAATGTTATGCTTTTCTTTCAATACGAATTCACAATATTCCCAACAGGTGAAGAAGCTTCAAACATCAGCATTAATTTCTTTTCACGATGTTAGGTACACATCTCTACAATTAAGATTTAATGATCACTGTTTATCAAAATATAACTTGCTTTTAATGAACACTTAATTTCTATGTCAGCATCAATCTATCTAGACCTCCGTCTTTCCAGTGCTGCCCTCACCACTGGTCCATCTACAGACCGTGTAGGCCAAAGAAGAAGGTGGACACTATCCTGAAATGGCAAAAACGTATGAAGGTCCATTATTCATTGGGGGACGGGGAGCACCCTCAATTGTCATGGCAAATTATTGGCATTGTCTGTGTCTGGCATTGTGCACTTTCTAATTGACCAAGTATCATACTGAATGTTAATGTTCATTGCAAATTACTTTTCAACAAAAGTTGAATTGAATTGATTTAAATTAGACATAAAAAATTCCTTCTATGCGTTTAATTTCAATCAAATGATTGCTAACTGTTAAATGGATTTTTTATGTCCCAATCATTACTAGGTTCACTATTCCTTGTAAATTTCAAATTTAATTGCAAGCTATGCCTAAACTAGCATGACCCCTTAACAATTAATGCTAATTTTCAGGTACCAGAGAGAGCCGTCTGTGCATCAAATGAGTTGTGTGTTTAGTGAAAACAAGTGGAAGCCTTAATTCAGTTTATATCATTATTTCAAGGTCAAAAATATGGTTTCAATAAAGTATTGAATTGCAACATGTAAATCGAATATAAATGCATTCCTGCTTATCATGAAAATTTCTCACTACTATGCCAAAAATGTTAGATAATAAGGCATTTTATCTTTCAATTTAAATTGTTAAAGCGGAACTATTATTAATCTTATTTTAAAGTAAATGTGTACAAATGTCATCCCTGTGTCTCCGAAACATGATCAAAGTTCTTTTTATGCAAGCTCTGAATACAAGGGTACCACACACCAAAATTGATTTAGTTGAGGTAGATCGAAGAGAATTGACATGCCACAAAAGCAAAAAAAAAAAAAAGAAAAAAAATATGCACCTGTAACATTTAAAAGTCCAGGTTGCTGATATGCGTCTCCATAATAGCTTTTTACATGTTGTCTTATAATATCAAAATTGATGTTAACGTTGCAAAGTGAATTGGGCATCCCGCCATTTGAGTGCCTCTTTTTGCCTTGCGCAACAGAATGATAATTTTCATCTTTCATCAATCTTTTTAGTGTTGGTCAAATGACATCTTTGTGTTTTATTATTAACTTAAACCTAGGGAAATGGGGCTATTTTAATATATCAAATAGACAAAACACCCAGATTGGCTTGACTAAATATAATTGAACTCATGGACTTTTTCTGGGAATTGGATACTAGGTTGAGTGCCGAGTTCCCTTTTCAGTACATATTATTGCATGCACTCATCTAGTAGGTCTATTTATTTATATACTCGTGATTTGCGTATGTGTATCATTCTCAACATCTCCATAATGATTTACATTATTAATATAACAATACACAAAGGAAAATACTTGTGAAATCAGTACCGTTTCTGTTGTTGTTGGTAATTACTCTTAGCATCAGTAACCTGTCGTGCAGCCTATATCTTCAACCTGTGGATGTCCAAGTTCTTCCATTTCCATTGCTTTTTCTCAGAATAGGGAGACACCTCCTCTCTACTTCATCACACAAAAACGCCAACTCCTGTTCTTATTTCATTGCATTTTCGTTACTTTCGGTACTCACCCATTCCTGCACCCGCAGGGAAACGTGGCATGCAGACGATAATTATTAACATTTCTAGTTGCACTAACGTAAGGGAGGCACATTTAAAAACAAATGAACTTTGGCTTCTTGTCATTAGAGATCGCTGACATCAATCCTGCACTAAATCATATCGGCAATGCAGATACAACAAAGTTGGACTTCAAGTTGTTCCTGAATACCACTTTCCGACCAATTTACCCAATAACATCTTTCAGTACTATTTTGAACAGTTTGATATAGCATAAGGACCTTTTTTTAATACAGCTGAAGTTTGTCGTTTCCTAAATGTTTGTGTAAGTTTAAAAAGGTGCAATTACTAAACCTTAACGATTTTGAAACCATGGATGACATGGTGTCTCGGCTTTTGGATGCTAGAATGGTCTCGTTCGAATATCTCCTGAGGGACCAGATGTCTAAAATTACTAGGTGAGTTTACGTTACATGTATGTTGAATGCACAGCCTACATAGACTATGGCTTTTCCGAAATGGTGATTATGTGTCACAAAGAGGTACGGTGGTATTTTTCTAGCAGTACCACATTGTTCAAAAATATACTTGTAATTTCCTCAGCCATGTATTTTTTAAGCTTTTTTCAATCCTCAGACATTTTAACGCGTGGATTTTTAATGTAAAAGTTGAATACCGTAAAGCAATCTGCAAAGGAAACTGAAAAGTATTTATCATTGTGGTAGACAACTACCAAGGGGGGATACGTTAATTATTATATATATATATATATATATATATATATATATATATATATATATATATATATATATATATATATATATATATATATATATTATATATAAAACATTCACTAAACATTTCTGTATCTCTCACTTCTCTCCCTCTCTCACACACAAACAAATCAACACCCGCCAACATTATCTGGTTTTATCTGTACCTGACTCCAATACAGAGATGACGAGTTACAATGGCTACCAACAAAAACACTGGCTTTACTTATGCTGAAAACAAGACAAGTAAAATTGCATGATAAATGCATGTAATGAGTTATTTCTAGCAAAGAAATAGAGTTTTTTACTTTTTAATTACATGTCCATATCTATTGTAGAAATCTGAAATGCAACCTGAGACAGACCCATGATTCTTTCGTCCTTTGTTTTTGTATGTTTTTTTTGGGGGGGGGTTGTTATTTTGTTTGGGGTTTTTTTTGTTTTTTTTTTGGTTTTTTGGTTTTCTTTTTGTTTGTATTTTGTTTGTTTTTTTGTTTTTGTTTTTGTTTTGTCTTTATTTCTAGGTCTCTTTTGTATTATAGACTTAAATAATTCAAATAAGTCTGTCGTGTTGATGAAAACTAGTGCCCCACTTTCTGATAAAGTATTGATCTGGCGATTCCAGGATTAAAGAAAAGGATCCTTGGATGCCATATAAATAGCTATGCCAGTTGTTCAGAATTGCTACTACGGAATAATACATGCCAATTGGCTGCAAATAGATCTTTTGCTTTTAATATTTACATTCGGAATTTTTGTTAGCCTTGAAAGAATAGGGACAAATTTTGTTTTCATCGGTCGATGGTAACATCATGTACAGCACGACACGTGCCTGCTACGTAGCAAGCGCTTGGCCACACCCATAGCTCCTCCCATTGATAAAGAAAAGGTCCTTCGCAGTGGCTATCAAAACTTTTAAGCACAAATATTCAGACAAATTTAATTCTAGTATTACTGTTTACATGAATATAAATATAAAAAATGAAGTCTGTCTCTGTTGTTGTCATTGGCATGCAACAGCGCGGATGTTGGTAGGCATATCTCTTGGCACGTGGAATCTGATACCTTGCATGATATCACTTTCCACCATAAGTGAGTTGTCATGATGCAAGCACTAAACTGTCCCAAATGGTTTCACTTACATACTGTTAGGCAAGACAAATTGACTGATATTTCAAATATACCCATTTATGGCCATTATAAACTTCTTATGTTCTCAGTAATGGTCTACAGATGGGCATGACGGTGTCTTTGATTAATTCTTACAATTGATTATTGGGACACCTGAGGCCTCGGTTTGCACAAAGGTGCACGACCCAGCCTTTGCAAGAAAGGGCTAAATTTGATCAGAGGGAAGATGGCCAACCCTTGTAAATACTGCAACATAGTGTTGAAAACTATTAAAAGGCAGCTGGTTTCTCCAAAATAAAATATAACGAAGTCCGACAGTCATTAAGCTGGGCAAGGCGTCTTAACAACATTGTCAACAATTCCTTCGCACTCGAAATTATTCCATTAGATCTTTTCCAGCCGTCCTGAATTGCGAGGGCATTTTGCGTGCTCTCATATCCTCTTTTGTCAATAAAAAATGCAAACACTTCTCATCGGACTGAGTGTCTATGTTAGGCTTGATACAGCATTTCCACATATTACAGTTGTCTTCCCTATCGTTCATTTCATTCAAGTGGTATAGAGCAGGCTCATCATCTTCAAATTTATCCAAGAGGAGAATGGCGTCGATCTGCGTCTATAGCGCCTTGAACACCTGGCATGTTTTTACTTCTGTTTGTTTTGGTTATTTTCAAGGTGCTATGTACATGTTTTCCTGCTAAACAGAGATTATCTTTGTACAGACTGCACTCCATGAAGTGAAAAAATAACAATAGGGAACTTTCGTCTGCTTTGAAAACAACGTTTCTGTATTTTACTTTCCTATCATCATGAATGCATAAGTTTGCTTATAAATGTTCTCTTTATGTATATTTTGCATGTGCATATGTATGTATGCATATATGTATATATTTACATTTATGTATGTACGTATATATGCATGCATTAACATGCAAGAGTGTACTGTTATAAGCCGAATGAGTCAGCTAAAACGAAGCAGTTTATTGGGGAGAAAGATTAGCATAAGTCTGACACCCTCATTTGCAATTCGAAGGTAAAAACTATGTGGACACCAGTGAAAATGAGTTATAAAGCAGCCATATCATTTGCCTCGTATAGCACACAGCGTTTTGATTTGTCCTCCTATAACGGCTTGCATATGTAAAGTTATCACTTGCAATACAAGGCTTTCCTGATATTATTACCTCAATGACATGGCCAAAATATGTGCATTTTTTCAAGCAAGTTCTGATGTAAAATATTTCGATGGTCTTATATTTATATATATATATATATATATATGTGTGTGTATGTATATATATATATATATATGTATGTGTGTGTGTGTGTGTGTGTGTGTGTGTGTGTGTGTGTGTGTGTGTGTGTGTGTGTGAATTTTCCTAGCAATTTCAAATGTGTATGGGAACGTTGGCACTTTTTGACAATTTTCACGTAGTTGAGCTGAAGCCCTACAGGATACTGTACTTTTGGACATTTAATTTCTGCTTTATGTAAATCAAATATTTCACAACGTTCAAATGCTTATGTAAAAAGCAAATATATTTTTCTCACCTAAATTGTTTAATAAGATACAGATATAGATTGGAAGAAGGCAATAAACCTTAGTTTCTGGTTTACTGGGCACGTCAGTGGCATAACAAGCACCTGGTACTGGTAGCCGATAGACAAATGAAGGCGAGGTCACATAGGCAAAAATACACATATTGATAAAGGTGTCTAATGAAGACTAGATGAATGCAGTGGGATCTTTTGTACTGACAGCACAGGTGGTTTTCCAGTTATTCTGAAGGGCGAATGATGATCAATTCTAACTAAAGAAGAAAATAAGATAACTTTAAAATATTTGGTTGACAAACCAGTTCTTTTCACATTCTTTCCAAAGGCACTAACGTATGAATCTTACCAAGCTAGGTAAAATCAGGGCCTGACTGTAAAGCAACGTAGTAAACAACTTTTGAAAGACCAAGTTGACCTGCACTTCCACGTCGTTTTGCGAGGAGCCAACTCGTGGTTTGGCACACAGATACAAAATTACATCACCAAAAATATACAAAACCACACAATGACTGAGATGCAATTATACCTTACGAAAAAGCAAAAAAAAAAAAAAAAAAAAAAAAAACTTACAACAAGCAAAGAAATTTTATGACAATAGAGCATAGGATGTGTGCATAGGTGGACAGTACATGAAGAAAACAGACTGAAATCACAGCACTGCAATTGGCTGCGACTTCCCGAGGACTTGGAGGGCATTGGAGAGTCAGTAACAGATAGCAAGGGGGGGGGGGGCAGCGGCTGATCTTTTACAATTAATCTCTTCCACCGACATCCGCTGTCTGCTGCTCACTGCCATTCGCAGGACTGCATGGGTTGACCCAGCACATGTACAGCACTAATGGACCCTTCATGCAATAGCGTCAGTCACCACTAGCGGCAGCACTGTTACAAAGAGAATCATGTGGCAGCAGTCCATGCCTTACAATGATTAAGACCTCACATTACTTAGGTACAAAAACTTGTTTTGGATCATATAGTGTCTTATTAAACATTTTCTCCACAGCAATACACTGGAGAGAAAGAAATACTTTTTCTTGGAGGTGATGTCTCATGTGCGAAACAGTGAGTTTTATTCCACAAAACAGAGATGGATATTGATTTAGTGCAGGTTATAGCCCAAGATGCTTAGCTGATTACAATACAGGTGAAAGGTTGAAGCTATTCTTTTCTTGACCGTGTTATAAGAGACAACCATTTCTTAAGAGACCACATGGAAGATTACCAAATCATGTTCTTTAAGTATTCACCTACTTGTCATCAGAGGCCATCTGTCTTATAAGACCACTTTTAGTGTTAATTGAGTAGACCATTTTGGCAAAAACTATCATATTATGATCATACCCATGTCAAAACTTATGAGACAATTTATCACTTTCAACTGTTTTAACACGTTTTGGTACCTGCTTTTTTGATAAAGAGGCTAGAAGATTACTGCGGATATATTCTATCCACACTATATTGTTTCAGTATCTAATGCCTTTTGTGTTTTCCTGAGTAAATTTGTTAAATTTATTAATTTTCCTGTGGTTACTTTTTCAATCCTCTGTAAGGGAATAAAGTATGTAGGTTGCTACGAAGTAAGATCTTTACGTGGGTGGATGGGTGGGTTCCGGGTGCAGGAAATTTTACTTGATTCAGTGCAGAATGCGAGAAATAAATTACCTTTTGTACACAGTACAGGAAGTAAGGTACACATTACATGGTTTTTAAAAATAAAAAGGTTTCAGCGTTGAATAACTTATTAAAAGATAAATATGATCATTTTTGTCTAACATGTGAGATAATTGATGCAATTTCATTTTATGGGTACAGACATCAACTGTTTCTGGCTTGGTTTACACAAAATAAATTTTGCCAAGTACTGATTATTGATGTGCCCTCAGTACACTATATGGGCGATATTTATAACTCCATATGCTACCAAGTATCCAGTCCGGGCACCCCCACCCCCATTTGAACAATGTGTTTTACATCATAATGGATACAAGTATGACATATGGAGAAAACTAAACAGAAGCAGGGGTATGTCCACAGGTCCTCCTGGTGGTGGTATGGATCTTTTGACAGCCCAAGGGCCAGAGCCATGGGAGAAAGGTTATCACAAACAAGCATGCTCTTCTCTGGCACCTTCTTGAAAAGTTTTAATCCTCCGTGATGAGGTTCGATGGTTCGTACTCTGGCTCTTTAGTTGTCATACGTCTGAAAGTAATGTATAGTCATTGGTCTAAAAGTAATGTATAGTCATTGGCCTGATGAACGAGGGGAGTCTTGATGTGGCTGTTCTACAGGGTTCCATGTAAGCAGCAACAACTCAGTCTTGTGGAAATGCTGTCATTTCACGCAATTTGTTAACATTGCACAGTTGTGTCTGGTTTTATTATAAGGCATATAGCAATCTGTGGATATGCTGCACTACGAATGATGGCACCACAGGGTTATTTCAGAAATTAAATTTTGAACAATGTTGTGATGGAAGACAGGCAGAGACTTTAAATATACCTGGATAACTTAAGTCCCTTCTTATGAGCTGATACATGTGTCGTGGTAAGTTTGCATACTTTAAGACATCAAAAGGACATTACAGCACTGTACTGAAATTACCAAGGTTACCAGTTATTGACTTGTGAAAAAAAATAATTAGAAAATATAACGTCTGCTTTCGTCACATGTATTTTGGACTGCTTCAACAATTTGAATATTTTCGGCAACAGTTAACTCCTTGCGACCACAAAGGAAAACAATATAGTCTATTGCATGCTTCATGTATGATCAGTTTAGGGTGAGCACCAGGAGCCAAAAGAGCTATATTACAATCAAGAAGTTTCTTTCTGTGCGATTATAAATTTTGGACAGAACAAAAAGAAGTGATTTAGATCTTCAGAAGGGTGGGGGCAAGAGCAGGTAGTGAGTGAGATTTCTTTAACTTTCAATAGATCCGAGTTCAACTCTGGGAACGCCAGTTGCGTCTGGGTCTGACAGATATTTGAAAAGTGATGGCCATAAGAAAGTAACCAGAGACACGGTCAACAGCCAGGAGTGTAGAAAGGGAATAGAGTCTCAAATATTTGCGGGAAGGTCATTGAAAAGTTTGATTTATATCAGTGGGAAAATTATCAAAATATGAAGTCCTGCACTTGATTGGTATATTAAGATAGAATTGCACAGAGTTCAAGCAGGTTCAGAGGCGGTAGGAGGCAGGATAGATAAGAGCCTGCAAGATTATAAGCCATTTTGTAAGAAAGTATCAAAAACACGTATTTCTGCTGGCGAGAGCTTCTGCATGAGTCTTACACTGGAAGTGTGCTGTAGTGCACTCGTGCAACCTTTGCCGGATTCATATTGTATGGATTCTTAAGGTTTGAGAGGCCTCACCACAATTGTCAAAAAGGGCACAGCCATATTCTAGAATGGCTCTGGCCATAGAGAAATCACGTTTTGCCAGGGTTTTGCAGGAAAGTGTGTATTTAAACATGCACAGGAGAGCAAAATGTGTTGGCTGGCTTTAAAGACAAGATTGGTTATGTAGGCATGCCAAGCTAGCTTACTGCTGAGGGTAGTGCCAAGGTGTGTATGGCTGCCAGCCTCAGGAATAGCTGATTGACCAAGATAAACAGGAGGAAGATATGGTTTGTGTAATATTGCAAAAAAAAAAAGGAAAAAGAAAATACAGTTGCAAAGGAATTGATAGTATTGAATATGACACGCCACAATGTCCCCTAGGTTTCAACATGAGATATATTGGTGTTGTGGTAACAAGAGGAATCGACAGGATTTTGAACGATTTTGGGAAAGCATGCGTTGACAGCACAAAGTCTTACATAGCAGGTAAGGCTGTCTAGAAGATCTTTTACATAAAAATAAAAAACATGAATTATGATAACAATAATGTTCTTTTATTGGGCGCTGTAATCATTTGAAGCCTGGGTCATATGAATCGCGGCAGGACAAGTTTCTAGCCTCAGTGACAGCAAAGGCTTCAAAGACATGAAGGGCCACAAGGCACAAGACATGAAAGGCTTCAAATGATCATCAGCGCCATGTGAAAGAACATTAATACTTCAATATTCGTTATATATAACAAGTGTCAACGCTTATATAGAGAAAAAAATGAAAACATAATTCAAATTAGCATCATGCGCCTTCTAATTGTAGTTTCCATATACAAAAACGTGAATTCTGTCATTCCAGTCTGTCGGAATGCACGTTTTGATGGTTTACGGGCCCACACTGAACCTAGTATAATGGGATCATGCAAGCTCCGAACACTAACAATTGCAACCTATAGACCTTAAAAATTGTTCACACAGTCCATGTGCGAAGTCACCAGATGTGTATAACACTGTGTTTGATTGTAATAAACAAATCCAACATTTGACTGCATAGCATCTATATGCTTTTTAAGAACAAGATTAACTTTGAATGGACTAGTTTGACAGGAACATCTAGGCTTTCTGCCCTATTAACTTTAAATAGAACAGTAAGACATCTACTTGTAAGCTTTAGGAATACAAGCTTTTTGCCTTTTAACTTAACTTTAACATAATTCAGGCCTATTTATTTATTTCAAGTCAAGAGTTCGAAGTCCACTAAAATTTAAGGAGCACCCATGAAAATTACATGCAGCCATAAAGGTTTGAGGCAAATTGTATGACTGACTATCAGTAGTACAAATACTAGTGCCAGGGACAGGGTTCAAAGTAATATCATAGACATGATCTGTTGCCTACAGACCAGCTCGTTCGTTTCTTAGGGCTCTCTACTGGGTTTGGCACAATAGAGGACATGTAAACATCTGCATTACCCATAGTAGGCCTAGCAACTTTCCGAGTTCTTGATTCACATAACATGGATTGCTATCTGCAGAAGTCGCACCTTCATTCATAAAAAAATTGTCCCATCAGCATGGAAAAATCCACCGTTCATGACAGTCGTTATTTCTGCGCTGTTAATATGACATCTTATCCTGTTTTGAAGTTCAATGATTAATATATTGTTTGATAGCTATTCAGGTCTTGCTGTTGTGTCTGATGATGTTCATGTTGAAAGAGTTGTTAAAGACTAGGGTTCCAGGTGCAATATGAGAATGTAGTGGCTAAGACTGCTTTCGTTTTTGTGCTTTGTCATGCCACATATTTTCTTGGAGTTCGTGAGAGCTTGAAACAAATTGGTCACTGTCATTGCCCGGACACGTTACCTCATTAAGATTGGCCTCCTTGGATATACTCTACATGAAGTTGCCAAGAGGAGTCTTTCCCACAGTTGCGTTTTTGAACTCTGCAAAGGAGACCTTTTCGATGGGCATTTTGAAGAAAACCTGGTGATATGGATTGCACTTTTCCAAAGTAACCTTTGAATGTCGCCACAGTGTTCAACAATGAATTTGCGTGTGAATACATGCGCTGGTCTGAATAGTCCTGATCACACTGCTTGTGTCCACCTTGTTTGTTTTAAAAATTGTTGTGTTGCACAGATCACACATTTTATCTGCCCTGTTCATCTAACTTAAGAAATGTTTCCTTGAAGTTCATGCCACCCTTTTCTTCTTCATCAGCCAAACTGACAGCATAAACTGAACCAAATACATTTGATGAGAATTGTGGTGTTCTACGAATATGATCTGAAATACGCAACTAACTTGCCAGGCCCAATGGGTGGTTTTATGCTTTGGTTTAGGGCTGCCGGTTTGTGATTATGTTTCAATCTAGCAGTGAATATCGTGTTGGCACATGTAAATTCTCGATCTGCAATAATGTTCATACATGTAGCACGAATGAGAGGTGGCAACATTGAATGCTTGTGTAGTGTGGCACCCATTCATGTCAAAGCATTTGTGGTCAGAGCCTTACCCTTCTTTGATTTAGTTTCTCTGTAAATTTTCTTTGGTTTGTTGTTCATATCCGTTAGTGAAATTTTCTGAAGGCTCACATCTTTGGCCCATTTTATGCACCACCTTGTAAAGCGTCAATGTCGTCCCAGTCTGTCTATCTTTTGGTCGACGTGGATCCACTGTCAAATAGCATCTTGTCAGGTTGGGTTATGCTTCTTTGTCTGAGATGCTTGGAGGACAGTGTGCGAAACAAGAATGTATAAAGTCTTTTATTTTGTGGCGAATTTGAGCAAATATACAGAATTTGGCTTTGCTGCTTTTAAAGAAAGTCCTGGCTGTCTGTGCATCTTTACCATGAGCGTCAATGGTTTTATTATGTGGAAACTCATTTGAGGCCTGATATGCAGGTTCAAGTGACATTTGAAGCCGCCTACTGTCTATTTACACTATAAAAATCCAGCACTCTCATTTTAACATTCCAGAGGGAATATAGTACAGTGCCTTACATATGAATATTAATACATGTAGGAAACGATTCGATAGGCAGCTGTCAAGCCACATTAAAACAGGGTGAGAAATGCTCAGTTGCTGTAAATAAAAAATGAAGTCCAGGGTGCCAAACTTGTCAAAGGCCTTAGAAACATCTGAAAAGAGCATCATTACCTCATTGGAGTGTTCAAGGCAATTATAGATAGTGTTAACAATGTATATGTTTTGGGTTACGTTGGGGTCATCAGAGTTAAAATCAGAGTTTGTGGAAGCCAGAAGATTGTTGCTAATGGTGAAAATTACGTTTGGATGTCTGTTGGACTTCTTAAACACTCGACATATATTAGATCTCTTCCAAGGGTCAGCAAAGATGTATTGGCTGAGGGAGAGTTTAAGTATTTCAGTAAGTGGTTTGCAGATAGACGAAGCAGCATTTTTAAGTAAGAAGTTTCTTATACTGTCAGGATATACCGCAGAGAATGTCTTGAGGGAGGAGAGAACTTTCCTGAAACTTTGCTCATCGAAGCTGATATCATGCAAACTGGCCCTGAGTCTGTAATGTAGACTCTGGCAGGGAGGAAGCGCATCAGCATCAGAAACCACTTTACATTGATCAGCAAAGTATGCATGAAATATTTCACTCTTTTCTGTAATACTTGACACTATCTTATTGCCAAGAATGATAGACACCATGCCTTGGTGGACTTAACATCCAATAACAAATTTGAATAAACTCGATCATTGCTTCGGGCTGATATCCCCTTGGTCAAGTTTTTGTCATAGTTTATAGAAATATGTGTGGATAGAATGTCTAGTTATGTTTACAACTCTGTTTTGGGACTTTTTGCAACATTGGTAGACCCTGTCAATCTAACTATGAACATGAGTTACATGGGCAGGGATAAGTGGGTACTTTTTTAAGTGTTTCCATGGTCGGTTCCTGGGGCGAATGATTTTTAAAACTTTTGATGCAGTCCGAGATTTTTCCTGGGGCTGGATGGAAACTTCTCTCAGGGAATAAATTCTTTTTGTTAAGGAAAAGGTTGGACCAGGATATAAGACATATTGATAGTCTCAAATAATTCATGGCCAGGGTCCCATGGAGTGGAACATTACTAATTCAGCAAAATTAGCTTTTTGGTAGTCCCCTGCTGATCTTTTGAAAGTTGTGTACTTTACTGGGAGAGGTTTGAAGAACAGAAGACTACAGAATGGTGTGATTTTGAGATAGGAACAAGAATACCGCGATCTAGGATGTGTTCAGGTGAATCAGTGATAATTCAATACACTATTTGAGGATTCTGTTATAGTTTTGATGGATACGTCTACTATTTGAAAGAGGTTGTGTTGGGATACTAAGTTGATGAGAGACATCAAGATTGCTATCGGATTGGGGGGTCCAGTTTTTGCTTTAGATTGCTGTTGTAATGTTGGTAGGCATGGAAGTGAGAAACCTAGCACGGATTTTAGCAATCTGGCCAGGAGGTAAGTAATAATTTCTAATCGACACTTTGCCATGATGCTGTGTGGCTATTTCGATCCAAATAAGTTCAGTGTTACGATTCTCAAGGCCAAGGCATCTCAGCCAATGAAGTGATAAGTGAAAAAAGTCCCAACCCTGCTGCCTCTACCCGTGAGATGATCCCTACTGAATAAAGGTTGAAACTATCAATAAAAAGAAGCTGGTCTAAACTCTCGTCAAGCCATCTCTCTGACAGAGTGATGATGTCAAATTGAGCTAGGAGTTTAATTTCTTGAAGTTCGCTGGTACTTTTTAAACTTTGAACATCAGAATGGCACTTTTTGTACTCTCAACATTAGAATGGCAGAACTGTAGTTGACTATTAGGAACTCTATTTGGCGACCAGGATTCATGTGTATATTGAAAGCTGATAAGAAGAAATAATGCAATATCATTAAATGTGTTGGAAGCATAGGAATCCATGTAGAAGCATGTTTGTAAGTGATAGTGCAAGTGCTATGTAAGTAATAGGAAGCGGTAATGTGATGGTCAACCACGGGACAGGATAAGATAGAGACTTTTGCAGACTCAGACTCATAAATATTTGACTAGAACAATCGTCCAGTACAATGACATGGATAAAAGTGCTTTACCTATAAGGCAGAGATAGGTAAAGTGCTGAAGTATTAACCTTTTGGTGCCTGGCTGGGAAGCTCACAGCTGAGGAGCATTGTAAGCATAGCAGTTATAAATGGAACCAGTTTCGTTATATTTATCAACAAAACATTTTGTCACAAACATGGCAAAATCATATTTACTGCTAGTATGAACTTTATTCAGAATGGGATCTGGCGTTGTGTTTAGTGTTTGTTTGATTTCATGTCTCAGGCAGTTTCCTGTCCCAACAGAACTTCCTCTTTCTATAGATATGCTGTTTTGTTACTTGTATTGTTTTTATGAATTTCACAAGTTGGTCTCATTTTAAAAATTTTGAAATATTCAGGCAGTTCGTTATTGATAAACTTGAAAAATAATATCAGTTGTTGGTGAAGAGAGATATCACGAATCTGTAGTAGACTTGAAGTTTCGAAAATTACCTCTGTGTGTGTGCGTTAAACTTCTGTGACTTATAATTCTGATATATATTTTCTGAAAAAAATCCAATTAATTTTTTTAAGATGTCAATGGTTTTAAATGTATTATATGAGATTTTATTGTTCCAATTTAGCTGTTTATCACTTTGTATCGATGAGAAATTAAAGTCATTTACACATTCAAATTTTTGTGTTGTTTATTTATAATACTGACAGAAATCTCATGAACATCCATGCTATTTGTTATCCTTTCAATTAGTTAAAAAATTGTAAGCTCTGTGGAATGCAAGGCACGAAATTTATGTTGTAATATAGAAGGTGTTCTTCGAAGATATTAATTCAATTGATTAAACATGATCTTTTGGAATATTTTTGAAAAACTTGGCAATAGGAATATGTGTCTGTAGTTATCAACGAGACGGTCATCATCCCTTTTTTTAAAAGAGAGTGACTTAAGCTGTTTTAAAATAGTCTGGAAAAACCCCAGTAGCAATGGCTTGATTTATTAGAATGTCAAAGAATCATTAATATCGGTTTTTATAAACTTTATTAATTTGCCTTAAATTCGCATTATAGCTACAGCTTGTTTTAGATGCCAAGGCGTCCATTAAATATATAGTAAAAACACCACGGGCTGATGAAATGTAACCTTAACGTATCAAGTCATAACCTTCTTAATAAAAGAGCCATATCTGTCGTGTCATACTACGAGGTTCTTGAATATATGTTGCATTGAACGTGCAGTCTTTGTTTGTTAAGTGAAAAATTAAGATTTTGATTTGTTATACTTTCGCACTAAATGGGTACAATTTAGGCTCAGAAACATAAGTTGGACATCATTTGTTTTCAATTTCAGAAAATCAATTCACTATTCTAAGATTAAGTATGGAAAATTAGTTTAAAATCTGAGGCTCTGTGATTAAAGCGTCGTTAGTTTCATGATAATCTGGGGCTGAGAGTCTATGTATGATAGAGTTTGCTGCCAGCCTTCCAAGAAAATCTCCTGATTAACCATTTAAAAAAGAATGAGTCTTGCTGCGTACTAAGTAAAATGAAAAATAAATACCAGAAAAGACACTGATGATCTTATTGTAGGAGTCACTATGCGTAAAATCCATTGAAATGTTTTGAAAAATGATGTTCAGTCGTTAAGTTGATAAGATAAAATTTGACCAAAAAGCAATACGTAGCTGTCGAAGTTGTTGCCAGCTTTTGATACAAGTTTTGCAACTTGCAAGAAAATTAGCCTTCACAACCAAAAGTTCATAGATGAGATGTTCCTAAAGAAAATCCAAGTTTCAAACTGTCCAATCGTACAAAACGCATAAGGCATTGGAAAATGTGGAATATGTGAAGGAAAAAAGGAAATTATTTTCAAACGACGTCATATTTGGGCGCTATCTTGGGATTTTGTGCGGGACTGCTCTGAGAACTATATTGTGGCGATGTCCATAGATTATTAAAACTGTAAATAAGCTACGTTATTCTAAGCAACCATAACTTAGGTCCGGAGGCAATGAAGTTCATGTCTCTGACACCGCACCGACTTCAGTGTCATAGAAAGAAATTTTTCCTATAAAAATGACATGACATGCTGTAGTTCAAAAGGCAAAATATGGTTAACTTACTATCATATCTGTGTTTCGATAAATCGAATCCTACCAGTTATGTTTGAAATCAAGTGATACTGTCAAAACATCAGTTCCCTTCAGTGTTTTTTTTTTATGAAAGTCGAGCCATTCATGCTCCACGTTTCTTTCATTAAATTTTCCTCTTTCGCTTCCCCAACGAAATGAAATATTTCGGCCTGTTTGCAAGGTCTTCATTGATGTAGGTATTCAACAGTTCCGCCTTGCTACAGACCTTATTGTGTTGGAAGTACAATCTACGTTTACCCCAGACAGAAACGACGCTGACAAGAGCTGGTATTTTCTTATTCAATTGCTTTTGACGTTGAGGGATACATATTTATTCTGAAAAATACCAATGCTTAATTCCATATTGTTACATATAAACATAAATACTTTTAAATGAGATCAATACCGGAAATAATGATATAAAGTCATAATTTTTAAAATGAAATTGCTGAATAGTAATGCTGAAATTCTAAAAACATATTGCAAAGACCCAATAAACCTCGAGCTATGTTTCACAGAACAAAATTTGTACACGGCTAAACGACTGATTATACAGTTGACTCTTATTCATCAATAACAATGAGCTACAAATATTGCTGGCATTATTTACTACATAAAAATGTCAGTCACGGATGCAAAAATAACCACAAAACTCACTTGATAGCCATTATTTTGCGTTTTGTGTGTTTAGTCTTGACAATCAAACCAGAAATCAGCAAGAGAAAAGGGTATTTTCAAATCTGTTTGCAATTGCCCTTCAGGATCGTTTTGGTTAGATCACATATCCAATAAGTCATACAAGGAACTTATCCCCCCCCTTCCGCCGCTCCTTCCACACAGGCACGATCAGTGAGTGTATTATTTTGCAATCTTGAGTCAACAGGCCCTCACGTAAATATACCAAATGTTCATTTTTCTGTTGATTTTTCCATGCCGGAATATGGGCCCCCATGACATCAAGATACAAAACGAATATGATGTCATTTCAGCATCTGTGTATTATCCTAATAGATATGGTGACCAAATTTCACCTTAATTTTTTTTCTCAACAGAGTAAGTGTTTTTCCGTACTCTTTGACATCAGCAGTTATAGGTAACATATACATTAGACAAATACACCCAGTCCCCAACCATTGTAAACATTATAATAGTCAGACAGCAATTTCCCAATTTATGCATGTTATGAGTTGATACCACATGCAAAGAATTATCACTGTAACACTAATTAAATATCAGTTAAGCTGCATTACTAGGAACCGAGTTCGGACCCCCCCCCCCCCCCCAGCAAACGTGTTTTCTTTAATAACATACTTTATTTTCTTCTAGAGGTTCGGAAAAAGTGGCTTCAGGATATCAATTTCTCTCCTGGAGTAATTGTAAATGATATTGGATATTTAAAAACAATACAGGGTCATTATGTATAAATATATATATATATATATATATATATATATATATATATATATATATATGTATGTATGTATGTATACATACATACATATATATATACATATATATATATGTATATATACATACATACATATATATACATATATATATATATATACATGTTACAATGAACTTTAAAATACTATAAGAGAAAGCACATGAAACATTTTGAAACACTTTTTAGTGCTTTTATAGGACGATTACTGAGTAAAATCGACGTTGATTATAAGTTTTCTAATAAATATGGAGCAGTCACGTCCATAGCATAAACGCTGAGAAACCCTGCTATTCCTACAATAAGCAATCATGTATTCTTGTGTTGCCTTCTTAAGTTATCAATTGCAAACTTTGAGGGTTCGAGAATCTCATAACGCGATAATAAACGTTATCGGCATTATCTTAAATATCAACAATAGTAAGAACACCATTCAATAAAAGATCTGATACCCTCTCCATGGGGGGTTTGTATATGTTGAAGCTATAGCCAATGGGGCAAATTTCTTTCTGAGGAATATCATGTGGCTGTCAGCCACTCGGTATCAAAGCCTATGATTTTGTTGCAGTTATAATGATGATACTAATGTAGGCCTATATTTGAACAATAACCCCAATGTGTCAAGTGCAGCAGTTTCAGTACAGCTGATTCAAAACTTATTTTATGACCATCTACTAATGTCCATTTATGATTTTTTTTCAAAGCATACGTCAACATATTCTTCATTGCATGGAAAATTGAGGTTTACGTGGATAATCCCCGCATGGCACCTCCCCGTTAAAATTCAGCTATCTGAATGTTTTGTCAATTTTTCTATAAGCGTATGAATAATAATAATAATAATGATAATAATAATAATAATAATAATAATAATAATAATAATAATAATAGTTATAATAATAATAATAATAATCATAATAATAATAATAATAATAATAGTTATAATAATAATAATAATAATAATAATAATAATAATAATAATAATAACAACAACAACAACGACAACAACAATAATAATAATAATAATAATAATAATAATAATAATGAAGAAGAAGAAGAAAATGATTGTGATAAAATAATAATAACATCAATGTGATATAGTTACTATGTCTGGCCCTGCGTTAGGAGGTAGTCAGTCATTGGCGTGTTGTTCCCTTAATTATGTTTCTCAAAAATGTACTTTTGATAAGTTTCAACTGATACAAGCTTATTCAGATAACATCATACTGGTCACAATCAGGAACACGGGAACTGGTATAAACAACCATAGTAGATGTGTGACTTGCTTTGTCATAATTATGTCTTGCCAGGGACGGTAAATTTAGCTTGAAAATTATCTGGCAGGAATTGTGCGATGCTATTGAGGTTCAGTGTACATGCTATTAAGGGATGCTTAAGGGTATCACTCACTAGACCTTCGATCATTTCTGCTTATCATTTATGTGTATTGGGGATATTTTTTCCTTAAAAGTATATTTCTTTTATTATAGATATACCTTTTCGTGTAGGAAATAACACACACACACACACACACACACACACACACACACACACACATATATATATATATATATATATATATATATATATATATATATATATATATATATATATATTTATATATATATATATATATTTATATATATAAATGGGTAGTTACATGATCTCCGTCAGTTCCCCTGCTTTGGTGAACCAAACAAAGACCCTTACATAGACCGAGACAGGAGACAGCAGGCAGATGAAGCCCATAATGCTCAACACATTGATTATTTGATACTGACGGCAGTCAATCGCCACAATATGCTGGTGAGGTGTCACATGATGATTTGTAAACCGCTGGAGCAGGTGATGCTGGATCAACCTGCAGAACCCCTTTCCAGTATGATTAGATACCAATTCTATTGGCAGTAATGATTTTTTCCTACTGGTAATTTATGTGGCAACACCTGGACAACTGTGCAAGATATTGTTAAACATAGCATGGGAAATTATGTGACTTTATCACACTTGCTTTTGGCTCTAAATAAAATGGAAAAAATAACATTCTGACAGAATAGCAATGTTAGGCCACCACGTGTCATCCACTGGTAATGACTACATATTTTGGCAGACATAATACATGAGACAATTTTATCTGTCCATAAGTAATATGGTATTTTCCTTTTTGTGGTCTCGTACCCTTCCATGTGGTCCTGTCTGTATTAATATGTGTAATGGAGTTGTAAGAGTGGGTGAGTTACGTGACGTCAGACTTGGCTTTTGCAGCTCTTCGTATTTCTCAACAATCTAGGACATATGCTTTGGTATTAACGGTTTGGACAGGTGGGGTTCGACAATATGCATGTATGCATGTATGCATGTATATATATATATATATATATATATATATATATATATATATATATATATATATATATATATTTATATATAGTAGTGAAAACACCAAAAAACTTTAACTCCCTGGCTGGGCAGCCCAGAAGAACGATTAACAGACAACATGTCATATCATTTTTCAAAACATCCTGATAATATATTTTGCAGACGATCCCAAAATTGTTACCTGCCTTATCTATGTTAGTGACTACAAATCTTTCTTGTAGTTCTTTGATTGCTTTTGAAACTTTAGGCTGTTTTTAGATTAACAGTATTGAAACTCTTAACGTGGGATTTGTAACGATAAATTATATTTCTAAAGACTCTTATCGAGTTTGATAAACATCCTTCAAATTTCTGAAATTCCATTGTTTTCTTCTTTGCCCATTTCGTACAGTAGGAATGAAATGCAACGCTTGTATCCTGAAAAATACGGTCATTGTTTAATTTAGGACATATCCGAAATTTGTACCTTTTTTCATAATTTCTTTTAAACGTGAATTTTGGGTTATATCCAAATTACCTACAAGTACATGTTTGTGGTATGCGTCAACAAAATTGGAATATTTACTGTTAGACATATAGTCACAACTTTGATTAGCTGCGATATCCTCAAGAGTAATTGATGCCCGAAATTTCTTGTAATTCATGATTCTTTGTACAATTATCTTGTAATTCATGATACTTTGTTGCCATATTTATAGGAAATAAAATAATGGGGGAGGACTTGTATTTTGCACCCCTTGGGAATCATATTACGAACAAATTTCAATTTGAAAAGCGACTTAATGTTCAGTGAATCAATAATTTTGTGTTTGAAAGGAATGCTGCAATACATTTGATCTATTTTTTTCTTATTAGAATCTGGTTTCCGAATAATTGTTGTGTAAGCATATACAATTTCTCCCCCCCCCCAAAAAAAAATGTTTCTTCTGCATCAGAAAGACCGAAATATTCATTGATTCTTGTTATTTCTTGAAATGATAATGCGTTAAGAGCTGTAGGTAATTGATCAATGCCGTTGGGGAAAGCCTGTAGTAAATATTGAACAATGTCTTTTGTAGGCACGTTCCTAAATTTCCTGTTTTTGCGTGATTTTCTTTGTCTGTGTCTTCTTCTTTGAATACCAGCCTGATTATTATGGAAAGGTGTGTGACTGCTGTCAAGAGTTGCAAAGTCCAAATTCCTAGTATCACCAAAGCCTAAATTTCTGTCATTGAGTCCATAAGGAAAAGCTGAATGATGTGTTTTGATCCAAAAATCTTCCATTTGTGATAATTTCCTTGTGTTAACATAACTGTCTTGGCCTAACAAATGTGGCTCTATGTGATCAACAATTTGAATCCGACAATCCAAATATGAAATGGTTACACAAAATTGTGGTTAACTTGTGATTTTTAATTGTAGTTTTATGGCCACTAAATCTCTTTTTAACTGATTGAGTAGTTAGACCCACATAATATGATTTACATTTGATGCAGGATGCCCAATAAATAATGTTAGAAGATTCACAAGACAGTACCATATTTTGCGATCGGGTGTTTCTCAATTTGAATATTTTCTTAGTAATGTTATTGGCAAATGCATTGTTCTTCATGAAATGTGATACATTGTTACAGTCATAGAATTTCTGGAGCAGTATTTTGCTGTTATGCAAGCTTTGAAATCAAAATCATACTGGAGATTAATTTGTAAATACCGAAAAAAAAATAACAAAAAACAAAACAAAACAAAAAACAAAAAACAAAACAAAAAAAAAAGGAACCAAAATCAAAACCAAAAACAAAAACAAAACAAAAAAACCCTAGAAACCCCAACAAACAAAACAAAACAAAAACAAAAAAAGCAACAAAATAACCCAAAATCAAAAACAAAAACAAAAACAAAAACAAAAACGACACAAAACAAAAAACAAAAAACAAAAAACAAAAACAAAAAACACATAACAAAAAACAAAAAACAAACAAAGAAAAAACAGAAAAAACCCGCCCCCAAAACAAAACAAAAAAAAACAAAACAAAAAACAAACAAACAAAGAAAAAACAAAAAACCCCACCCAAAAAAAGCAAAACAAAAAAAAAAAAACAAAAACAAAACAAAACCAAAAAAAAAAAACAAACAAACAAAAAAAAACCCCAATGAATCACTGTTCTTGGCTTTATGAGTAATGCCTAATTTGTCCAGTTCCATGAATCCTTTCATTGGCCAGTGATGGACCGTATTTGCCAAGAGCAACAGCTTTGTCTTGCAAACCTTTCCGAAACATCGTCATATTTGACAAATGATAGTCCCTTTCCACAAAGTGTTCGGTACATGATTAGATCGGTTCCCAGGGCCTTGCTACTTGTCCCTGTAAATCTTGAGTGTGCCGGGTCCACGCTCTTTGTTATTCCAGGTCTTTTGGGGGAATGCAAACAAGCTGGAGAAATTGTATTGCTACAATTGACAGCAACATACCAACCCATCTTGGGCGGGAACAGGGACGAAAATGGATATTTCTACATGCATTTTTAATCCTTTTGGTTTAAACATATTTTAATCATAAAAGAAAACAATTGGAAAGAAGGGCAAGGCCATATAATGACCCCTCTTGTCAGAAGAAGACAATCCTGTTCACAAAGCAATTGACACTTGACAGAATTGGCTTGCTAGCATGGTCAGAGTCTTTTGTGTCAGCCACCGGTGTTACCTTTGTGACGTCACAAGCCTTTCACGCCTCCTGGTTGTCGAAAATGAATGGAAAACGACGATTGAAGGCGCAGTGAGTTTTTAAAATAAAAATGTGAATAAAAGTATTATTTTCACATCCATTTTTTTTATCGCACCGTATGGTGAGAACAACCCATGAGTCACCCATGTATCAAATTTGAACATGGTCAATCAAGAGGACCTTTAAGTCCAATCGTAAGGTTAGTTGAGGCATCTGTTCTCAGATGCATCCATGACTGTGAACAGGACTGTTCTAGAAACGGTGAAACTCAGATGCCCAACACGACAAATTGCCCACTCCCAGCTTGTTTTTAGGTTTTCAGCAGCCGGAAGAGAGCTGTGCTCTTTTGTTTCAAGCAGGCGCATGGTCTCTTTATATACATTTTTATGTGATTTGTTGAACGTTGATTGTGTTTTGATGTGGATGAATTTTGCTTAATAGCACTAGACACCCCCCCCCCTTCCATGCCTAGCAGACTCTCCCGATTTTCTATCAATGCAAATAGACGTTTAGTCACCCATATAGCTGGCAAGCAGGCTTGTGCAGCTTTGACGAGCACAGGGTTCCACAGGTTCTTTCTGGGTAAATTTGTGCAACATTTCATCGAAAAGTATAAAGCGTAGAAACTCCAAACTTGGCACAATTATACTTCTATAGATGAAGTTTCGCCTTTTTTTATAATGAGAGGTCATGCTTTTCAAAATTGTGCAAATGAGGGCTAATAAAAATTTTAAATCTTGCATACTTTTATGCTATGGTACATGTGGTTCCGAGTGTAGAGGAGTTCGATCATAGCAAGGCAAAGGTCATCTCAAATGTCAAGGTCATGTCAAGGTAAAAGGTCAATTTTAGGTCAAAATGTCATTTTTAAGGTCAAGGTTCACTTCAGGTAGAAGTCATCTCAAGGTCAAAGGTGATTTCAAGGTAAAAGACCACTTTCGGTGGTAGATTTCGTCTAGCCATTACTTGACCAATTTTTATCCAATTTTGATCATGTTTGGCTCAAATTGTAGCTATTGTGAAACTGCCCATTTTTAAAAGTTACATGTGACCTCTAAAGGTCAAAGGTCAACGTCATGTGGACCTTTAAAAGTTTCATCCAGCCATAACCCGGTCAATTTCAGTCCCATTCTAATCATGTTGGACTCAAATTGTATTTTAACACTGCGCATTTTGTCAGAACATCTAACCTCTATAGGGCAAAGGTCAAGGTCATTTGGCCCTTTAAAATTTTTATCTTGCCGTAATTTGATTAATTTTCAACTGATTTGGTTCATGTTGGGCTTAAATTGTGGGTATTGTAACACTGTACGTTTTAGCAATTTACATGTTACCTGTAAAGGTCAAAGGTCAAGGTCATTTGGACTTTGAAATTTTCATCCGGTCACAAGCTTTATGGAATGTGAAGTACCAGAAGACAAAAGTTGTAGTAATATATCTCTTTGTCGGGGTTCTCAGTTAAATACCTGAACGATAGTATTCTTAAGCAATTAATATAAGTCCATTGGAGTTTTTCGAGTGAATTTCCGACACTAGGGTTCTTTAGCAACCAATCCACATTCATCTGTCATTAATAACTTAATCCCCATTCAATCGGATTCTTAAGTTATTTACTCTATTTTTTGAGGGTCTTAGTGAAATACCTGAACCATAGGATTCTTAAGTGACCAATGAAAATCAATCAGGGGGTATTCACTGAATTGCCGTTTAATAGGATTCCTAATCAACCAGTCCCCATCCATCGGAGGCTCTTCAATGAATTTCCACCTAGTAGGGTTCTGAAGCAGATATCTCTGTTTTCCCGGCTCTGAGTGAAATACCTGAACCATAGGGTTCTTTAGCAGCCAATCCCCGTCCATCAGTGGTTAAAAGAATTTCTGAACAAAAGGTTCCTAAGCAACCTATCAATATTCATTTTGAGTTTCTTAACTGATTTGCCATGTAAGGGGCTTCTAAGTAATTATCTCTATGTTTCGGGTTCTTAATGAAATACCTGACCAATACGGTTCTTTAGCAACCAATTCAACTATCGGAGGTTCTTCCCGAAATTTCCATCTAGTATGGTTCTTAAGTTACATCCTATTTTTCAGTGTTCTTAGTAAGATATCTGAACAACAGGGTTCTAAAGCAACCAATCCGTAATCATTGGTGATCCTTAAGCGAACTTCCAAGCTCTAGAGTTCTTGTGCTTGCGTTTTGTCTTGCTATGGAACTAAGTTATCAGCGTAATTGTCAGGTGAACAGTAAAATTTGAGCCAGTGCCCTTATGACCTTGGGAATGAGGTCAAGGTCACTCGTTTACAGTCTAAGTCTGGCCCTTATTAAGGACAACTAGCACGTGCAATTCGGATGTCCTACCCTTAATAGTTCTCAAGTTACCCTATAAACGGTGAATTTTATGCACCTCGCCTTGTGACCTTGGGAAAGAGGTCAAGGTCACTCACTTACTGTAAATGTATCACCCTCATACCCAGACGTGTCCCTATGCAATTTCAAAGCAATTGACTGGGTATATACAAGGATCAAGACTTTTGAATATTTGGCAAAAAAAATGACCAAAAAAAAAAAAAAAAAATCATAAAAAATCCAAAAATAAAAAAATAATTGGACTGTGACCATTTGAACAAACTTGGTAGATACCCGCCCAAGGAACACCCCCACCACGTTTGAAGTGAATCTAGCTGATGGTTTAGCAGTAGAAGTCAAAAATTGTCAATTAGCATTGCAAACCCTACTGACTTTGCAATCCCCATTGACTTGAATGGTAATCAATAGGTATGTAAAATCAACAAGAAAAATTCCTAAAAACACCAAAAATCACTGGACCATAAACATTTGGATAAACTTGGTAGAAACCCACCCAACACAAATCCCCACCAAGTTTGAAGTGAATCTGGTTAACGGTTTTCAGATGAGGCTGAAAAGGTGAACTATCATTGCAATTCCCATTGACTTACTAAACAATAGAAATATATGCATAGACCAACAAGTACCCCGATTGAAAAAATTGTAAATAATCAGGGATCCACAGCAATGCCACCTGGTGAAAAACCTTGTGTGACCCTTCCATAAGGTCCCCAGAAGTGTCCCTATTCAATTTCAAAGTAATTAGCAATGCAGTTTCGGAGAAGAATTTTTAAGATTTCCTCCCAAAATAAACAAAATAATTCATTAAAAATCCAAAAATCATTGGACCATAACCATTTGAATTAAACGTAGTAGAAACCCACTCAAGACATATCCTCACCAAGTTTGAAGTGAAGCTGGTTACCGGTTCTGGAGATGAGGTCCAAAATGTGAATTACTATTGAAATTCCCATTGACTTATATTGTAAACGATACGAATGTATGCACTGACCAACAAGCACCCGAATTGAAAATTCCGTTAAAAATCAGGGATCCACAGCAACGCCACCTAATAAACAGCCTTGTGTGACCCTTCCACGAAGAACATATCCACTACGTTTCAGCACAATCTGACAGATTGTGTTGGAGAAGAAGTAGAAAATAGCAAAAACGTATAAAAATTCATAAAAAAATAGAAAAAAAAATTGCCCTATACAATGTCAAAGTAATTGGCCAGGCAGTTTCGGCGAAGAAGATTTTTTAAGATGTCCCTAAAAAATGAACAAAAAATTTATTAAAAATCCAAAAAATGACTAGACCAAGACCTTTTGAACAAACCTTGTAGAAATCCACCCAAGGTACATTGCCACCACGTTTGAAGTTAATCTGGATGACGGTTTCGGAGAAGAAGTCAAAAATGTGAATTAGCATTAGAATGTTCATTGACTTGCATAGTAATCAATAGGAAAGCTGCATTGACTGACAAATACCTGAATTGAGAAAGTCGTTAAAAAATAGGAATCCACAGCAGTGCCACCTAATGAACAACTCTGTTTAACCCTTTTACAAGGAACATATCAACCAAGTTTCCGCTGAATCTGAGTGATGGTTCTGGAGAAGAAGTCGAAAATAGCAAAAACACACCAAAAAAATCATAAAAAATAAAGAAAAATCGCAGCGCCCTCTGGTGAACAAATTCAGAACAAGTAGTCCCGGGAAGTGTTCCTGTGGGATATTAAAGCATTTGGGTGAGCAGTTTCGGATTTTTTTTTTTTAGATTTGCCCCAAAAATGAACAAAAAAGTTCATAAAAAATAAGATAATCACTAGACCATGACCATTTTAACAAACTTGGTAGAGACCCACCCAAGACAAATCCCCACCAAGTCCGAAGTGGATCTAGCTGGCGGTTTGGGAGGAGAAGTCGAAGACATGAATTGTTGACGCTGTACGGATGACGACGACGACGACGGACGGAGGACCATAAGGGAAACTCAGCTGACTGACAAGTCAGCTCAGCTAAAAATTACTGGAGCCTGACCATTTGATTAAATTTCATAGAAACCTACCGAAGGTACGTGCCATCAAGCTCGATATGAATCTGGCCAGTGGTTCTGGAGAAGAAGTCAAAAATATGAATTGTGAACAGACCAGGGGCAGAGGGACAACGGATGACTAACGGTCCTTTAAGCTCAGCTGATTTATCAGTTGAGCCAAAAAAGGGTACATAATTTGCAGTGTTAGCAGGGGAACAAATTTAGAGCTAGGAGTCCCAAAGAGTGTCCCTGTGTGATATCAAAGCAATTGGGTGAAAAGAAAATTGTTTTACGATCCCCCGCCCACCCCCACCACCCCAAAAAACACAGGAAAATTTATGAATGATCCAAAATCACTGGAGCGTTACAATTTTAGAAAACATAGTAGGAACTGATCAAAGGTACATTTCCACCAAAAGTTTGAAGTTAATATGGCTAATGGTTTTCTAGAAAAAATCGAAAATATAATTGTGAATGGACAGAGAGACGATGGAAAAGTCGGCCTCGTAGAAGCCCAACCTGACTAGCAAATCAGCTGAGGTAGAACAGAGAAATTGTAAAACTTTTCTATCCATATTTTCAAAATGTAATTGCAAAACACTGGAAAATAAATAAATGAATATATAAATAAATAAATAAATAAATAAATAAATAAATAAATAAATATATATATAAATAAATAAATAAATAAATAAATAAATAAATAAATAAATGAATGAATGAATAAATAGATAAATAAATAAATGAATGAATGAATAGATAAATGAATAAACTATACATATATATATATATATATATATATATATATATATATATATATATATATATATATATATATATATATATATATATATATAAATATATATATATATTCATATCTATTTTGCACACAGGTTTCTGACTTGTTTTCGTCCAGATTTCGTTATTTATTTCGGCTAAAAGAACAGCAAAATGAATCTGGCATAAAAGAGTATAAAAATTTCTTTTCTCAACTTTTTACGTTTTCTTAATTGTTGTAAAATATGGCCTGGTGCACAAATTTGCACTATTTTAGTGAAGCCAAAACCTCAAAGGTCATTATTTAAAAAATTTGAATATTTGTATTGAAATTTAATTGATACTTGATTGAAAATGCATTGTAGAATGTCTGTTTCAAATTTGAGGTCAATTGGACATGTCAGTTCAGAGATACTGGTGACACAAGGTTGAATGACCCTCCTGTTTTTGCAGGATTTGACGTGACATGCTAAAAAATATATAATTTTCAGACTAAAGTTTCATTCACAGGACAAGCCTCTTTTTAAATTTGGAGAGTCCAAGTGTATTAATCAGGTTTTTTACTTTGTTATGATATACAGCTTGCCTGTATCCCTATGAGGAGTTCCTTCTCTATAAACAATGTCTAGTTTGAAACTGAAGTGTGGTTTTGAAGCCAAAATTGCAGTATTGATACCACTGTGTTTCCAGAGACCCAATCTCCTATGCTTTGTGCAAGCTTTCACAACCCTTTTCACCTATGCAATATTTGATAGACACAGATTATGGAATAGCACCCTATTAGTTCATATCTGCATGTCACTTCAAGCAATATGTATCCTTTTTACATGTGTTCAAGTGTCCCAACCATAACACTACTTCTGTTTTGTCTCTATTGTTCTTTCCCTCCTCTTCCTGCCTTTAGCCAGTCTGCTTGCATGTTGCCTTAACCTTAGTCCATACATGTGCTTGAACAATGATAGCAGCTGGAGCTAAGAAATCATTGCTACAGGGCAGAACATAGTCATGTCCCAACCATAACAGCATGTCCCAACCATAACACATATTCTTTATCTTACTACTTCCATTGTATTTTTTGCTTGTGCATCTTTAGTAAAGTTTTGTAATCATAGAAAAAGGTCAAATATGTGAATATAACGGATAGGTTTGGCTTCTAGAGTACAGTTTTGAATTTCTCAGTGAAATGTTATACACATACAAAGTGCACTTCCACAAAGAAAAGTGCTTCTCGATTGTTTTTCATACAATTTTTCCAATGTAGCACCAATTTATTTTAATTTAGACATGTCTACAATTACAGTAACTTCTGTAACAATATTAGTTGGTGTTGGGGTGAAATGATCCCTCATTCTTAATGCCTTGTGATCAATTTATTACCGTTATGGTTGGGACATGATTGTTTGTGGGACATGGACAAGGCTACTACTAACACACTGGCTTTGGGCATATAGAGTAGAGACTAAATCATGGAAAAACTCACAGTAAAGCAACAGTTCCCAACTCTCAGAAGCAGAACAAAGCCTCAAGAGCTACAAAAAGTCCACAGAAATGTGATCTAACTAACAAGCTTCGCCAGAAATTCTGGGTAAATATAAAAGAAGACGCCCCAATATATGAACTATAGAGAGCAAAAAACATTTCCAAATGCAAATCATACAGAGATGCAATAAGACAAAAGAAGAAAGAAAGACAGACAGTGCATTGGATGCTGAAATAAAAGAAAATGAAAGACTGAGGAAAGCTAAACAAAGAAGAAAACAGAAAGAGTGTCTAACTAAAGAGAAAAAATCAAAGGACACATCAGGTGCTTCTCCATTCAGGCCTGAAAATGTGACAAAGTTGGTTGAAGAGAAGACTTCTTGCAGCATTCTCATCATTCAGATGAACTCTTGTTCCAATTGCATGACTTTGAAGTTACTGTTTTTACTTTGAAGTTACTGTTTTTACTTTGAAGTTACTGTTTTTACTAAACTTTCATTTCATGCAGAGAACAGCTGCTGATTTTGCATCAAGTTACAAAGAAGTACTTTAACTTGGAAATCAAACTGCTCTCAATGTGTGAATTTACCCTATTCAGTTGTGTAGCCACCTCAGCTCACATAGTTTGCCTGCAAAAATGTTGGCTTCTAGTTGTTGTGAATGCCAGTAGTATTTTAGCTGCTTTATTGCTAAAAAGCATTGTCTTAAATATTGATATGCCTGCCTGTAACCATTCTGCATCAGTCATTAATTTTTTTCTTCAGTAATCTACCCTGGAACAGCTCTGGTACACATTCATTCACAACATATGTGCCAACCATAACCACACAAAAAGGTTTTCTTTCATTCATGATTATCATTTCTACTGGTTACTCATTCATATACACCTTTATAAAACAGTACAACTGTCAGACCATGCGATGCCAGTTTGCTGAAAAACTGAGTAAGTGTGCCTGGCAGCAAGATTACACTTCACAGATAGTTAGGAACAACTGTATACCAGACCCTCTTTTCTGACTTTGTAAAATATTACTATTTTTGCCAAAAAAAGGTCCATGTTCTTTAGTATCTGGTTTATCATTTAGAATTTTACAGTAATTGATGTTTAATAATCTACTCATTTTCATTTAAGGCTACAAACATGACAAGTGTCTCTTTACGGACTAGTGTCCCAACCATAACAGATATTTCATTCATTGTACTTGTTAACTATTAAATTTGTTCACAGGCACTGGAGCTTAGTAATGATATATCTATTTGTTCCATTTATTGTTGTGATTTCTCTGGGGTCACAAATACTGCACAAGACTTCTACAATTTGATGTTATAGTGGTGGATAACAAACACAAGCTCATGCTCCAGAACTTCAGTGGCTCTGGATTTATTGCTGTGTCTCATTACCAATGATTTGTAACTTATGTGCATAGTAAATATTGTTTTACAGCAAAACATCAATCAAACATTATGCACATTAAACTTATAGAAGAAAAAGAATCACTTCTTCTGGGAGGTTGCACATGTCCCAACCATAACAGCTTCAATCCTAAATTTAATCATAATTTTGACCCTGTGTATCTCCAAAGTAGAAAATTCATTTGAAACAAAACCTCACATGGTGACTCCCCAGGGTCCAAAATGTAAGTACAAAGAGAAACCTTTCAGTTTTTTGGCAGAATACTTAGCACAGGAAATGTCAAATAAACTTTCACATAATTTTAACACCAAAAAGCATCAAAACTGATAAATAAAGAGAAATTTGAAGTCCAAAAGGTTAGAAAAATACATTTGAGGGCCAATAGGGGTTCCCTGAACAAACTTTAACAATTCATGTAAACATATAGGTGCACTTTCCAATCACTGGACTGCATCTAGGTAGAAAGGTTCTTTTCTATAATTTAAGGCTATACGTTGCAATGATGAAAATTTTCAGAACCAAATATATGTATGAAAGTCCCAATTGTATTTATTTTGAAATTCATGATACATAAGCATAAATTTTTACCAAAAATAAAATGTCTAACAGAAACTTTATTTTTTACCAAAATGTCACACTTTCATGTGCACCAGGCCATATGTATCTTTCGTTAATATTCTAAGTGTATGCATTAAAATATTTTATCATGGTCCCACAAAGTTATTGTTTGTGTGATCAAAATTAATTGATCTTTTTTAGATGATAATTTACATATTATTTGATACGTGAAGAAACAATTGCATTGGTCAGTGAGTATGTTTACTAGCATTATAGGGTATGTACACGTGAAACTGAAACTTAGTTAAAGCTTCCATTGGAAAGCTTTGCCACTCTCATTTAAAAAGAATTCACCCTTCACTGTGCAGAAACCCCTACAGCTGTCCGGCAACGAAGTATCTTGCTGCACATTTTGCCCACGTCTTCCATATCAAGTGGCTGTTCATTTACATATTGGTTGACTACATTTGGTACTCCGCGTAATGCTATCATAAGAGCATCCTGTAATGATAACACAGAAATATAATAACCAAAAGAAATAAGTTGTATTTCCTTTGAAATATACACGTATTTGATGTATTTACGATAATGCGTAATATACTTTTTTACTCATATATATATATATATATATATATATATATATATATATATATATATATATATATATATATATATATATATATATATATATATACATATGTATCCAATACTTACGGCAACAGTTCCCTGATACCATTGTTTTTTACCTGTAGCATACAAACAAACCTATGAAGGCCACAGGGTACCACTGATATAAAATACAGCGAGTGTATATTTTTATTTTTAAGATACTTGTTATATTATTAATGGATCCACGCTGCTGAAAATGCTGTCAAAGCTTCGTTGGTAGCAAATTTGGACTGATAAATGGTGTCCCTATGAATGACGATTCCGTCAAATGCATTGTGCCTACGTAATTACACAGTGGCCACAGATATGACAGTCATATCACAGTCTCTAAACTCACTTAATCCGATTCCTTCCCCTTTAGTTCATTCATTGGTTTTGCAAAATCACTCTTCAATCTACTCATTCCGCAATTTATCCGTAATAACAAGGTCAATGTGCACAGGCCTGTCTCCGGTTCAACCAACGTTCAAATTTGATGCAATCACCCTCTCATGACGAGCTTCGGTGTGGGGTGGGGTGGGGATGGGGGTGGGATGTGGGGGGGGGGAGGGGTGCGTACTCCCATGTAAGATTGTGCTGGGTTTTAGCCGCAGGAAACGCCCGTTTTCATTTCACCCAGGATTAAAAAAGCCCCCCAAAATGTACAAGGCTGGATTAAGTTAGGGGTAACAATTATTTAAGTGAACTGAATGTCTTTTTCTTTTTTCAAACAAATGTAAAGATCTTGGATATAGGCTGGCGATATAGGTTATAATTAGTAAGTTCTTTGGCGGAATATTTGTGGGAAGTAAAAATAAGCTGAAACTGGTTTAAAATTTGAATGTTGGTCTCCAAAATGCACCAGGATGCACCAATACGGCACAGTGATGTCCCCAGCTTTCTCAATGGGAGTAATGATGTTATTTTCATAACATCATTAAAATAATATCACTACTTCCATTGAGAAAGCTGGGAATATCCCCAGCGAAATATCTGGATATCAAAAATATTATCACATGGATTAAAAATCCAATATGAACTTCAATTTATGATTTACTGAGTTTCCTTGTCTGTTATTTGATGACATTAGCATATTAATGAACTTTTGACTATAAGTATTGGATACATTTATCATCCAATGGTTAGATCCGTATCCCCCCCCCCCCCCGTATTTTCCGCCTCGGAGCCTGCATACTTCCTCGGGGGGAAATACAGGGAAAGATACGGATCTAACCATGGGATAACATATAAATATCTGTGCGTGTGTGTCTGTGCTTTCATTGCATTTCCTGGTATCAAGGGGTTTGGTAGAGGCAATATCATTTTAATACAAAACATTCAGAAACTGAGGTAGGTACATATTGGAAATGTAAAAAGCCTTACTTATTTGTAATTCTAAACGTTCAATTAAACATTTTTGGGATATATTTATAAAATACATGATGTGCCCACTTTCTTCAGACCTTCTTTAGTTCCTCCAGTTGATGATTATGACACAGAGTCAAGGGATTGCTTTGGTAAGTCACGCGTTTGGCTTCTCAGAGACATGTCGACAAGATTAATTTCAAACATGGTGGAGATTTACTATGGGCGGGTCTCCACACAGCTCAAATGGGCATGCTTCAGGGGTTTTTTTCTTTTAACTTTTATCATTTGCAGTGTTTGCAAATATGTTAACGTTAAAACAATCTTGTTCTCTGAAATCATTCAATCGCTTTAGAGTTGCTGTGGAACATTTCTGGGCACCCCTGGACCAGAATGGGATTTATTATGGGTTGAACGCCAAGATCAGCTGCAAATGGCCTGTTCATGCAGCCCTCTGGTTTGTATGTAGTAAAAGCTTGCTTTCCTAGGTAAAAGATTGATCGTCTTCTGACCAGAAATATACAGGGACTGCACGCTCAATTTTCATCGCGGACAATCAGTTTAATATTTGTTGCCAGCAAACACTTCGTTATAGCACGTCATGCAAAAATCAACCCCTAGGTGCAGAATACTGATAAGAAGGAATATTGTACATTCTGTGCTTGGAGCAAGAATGGGTAAACGGGATTTGCATTATATTGCAGCAAGAAATTAATAAGGAAGGCATTTAAAGAATTGTTATGATAAGCTTCTTCAAGAGTTTTAGTAGGGCAGCTTTTGACTGTAATGACGCTACTTTACCCGTCTCAATACACGTTTATAGAAGTACTTCTTCGCGAGAAATCAAAACGTACATTTAAATAGTGCGTTAAATATGCTTCATTCCAAGTTTTACTAAGGGAGCTTTAGAATATAACGACATTATTTTACTCCTCTAAATGACACTTTTACGCAAATACTACTTTCCAGTGGCGTTATGTTCAATTTTCTTTACAATGGCCTTATATACAAGCAATTGCACAGACGACATTTACTACCAGCCATGTAGAAAGGCCTGCAAAGGTCAGCAGTGTAAATACTGTTGATACATGCCTTTTCTTGTCGGACTATGACGTTTTCAACGTCTATACCCGCCATACATAGACCAGCGTCATGTAAACTTGACACTGCATTCACAAACGTCTTGATTATTCTACAGCATATTTTGATGTCGGTGATATCATTCTCTCGTAGGTAGTCTGTAAGTGTCGTGTTTCCAAATCCATGATCTTGACAGATATCAACTGAAAAGGTTAAATAAACCACGATTTCATCGCCACATTATTCTCCTTCCCAAAAATTATGGTATTTTCAGTGCTAGGAACATTTGTTGAGTCAAGACACAGTGTGGACGGTGTTTTGTAGCAGATCACTCTGCGAAAGCCTCGTTGTCTGCTACCAAGATATGAAGCGTGATGTACAGAAAATATCCACAGTCAATGAATGTACTGTATGAGGCCTGGTCACTCTGTCCAGGGATTGCCTTGACCTCAGATTATACAAGTTAGGAAAATGTGGGCAGGAGGGTAGGTAAGACGGCCAGCCAGCCAGCCAGCCAGCCAGCCAGCCAGCCAGACAGCCAGCCAGCCAGACAGACAGATAGATAGATAGATAGATAGATAGATAGATAGATAGATAGATAGATAGATAGATAGATAGATAGATAGATAGATAGATAGATAGATAGATAGATAGATAGATAGATAGATAGATAGATAGATAGATAGATAGATAGATAGATAGATAGATAGATAGACAGATAGATAGATTTGGGGCTGTGCAAGTCATGGATGATCATGTTTGATTAGACGCTTAGAGCAGATCAGCCTGCAACAATGTAGCAGTGAACACAGAGAACATCAATGAAGACAAAACTAAATAGTAGACGATAAATTATTTAACCATTTAGTGGCAGTGTGTTTATGACCAGCTACCACTCAAAATAAGCTACAAACTGTAAAAAATCATGGCAGTAGCATTTTTTGACTTTTTAAAAAGACGAAATACTGATCTTGATATTATGAAGCTTCTACATTTATGAAACATATCAGAATTTAGATATACCCGTTAAGTTGATTTTGAACTCTTGGATATAATTAACATCAGCTGAGGTATGTAATAAATTTGAATGACGCGTGGTACTGGAGTACCAGTGTTTGACGTTTTTCTTAGTTTTAGCCAGCTGACAGTTTTTTTGCATTGTGTCCTTTTTTCACTTTTATGAACTTTATGGGTCATAATATCTAAACAATAGGGTTGTGTGAACAGTCCATGCCCAGCTGACCCAAAGATTCACACACTTGTAGGTATGTGAACTTGGAATAGGATCAAGGTCATCCATATTTTGAGTAAGTATGACCTTGATGGAAGAGCAATGACATGTGGAACGTCAAAGTCCCAGTTCAAGTTATTGTAAAGAGTAAAATTAATGTATGTTGCACTGTGATCCAAGAAATGACGTCAAGGTCACTCGTGTGCAGTCCAAGCATGATCTTCATAGAGAACTATTGACCTGTTCAACAAAAAGGTCCTGATTCAAAATAGACCTCAAGTTATCATTGGAAGAATAAACTTCTTGTCACTTGCTCTTTGACTTTGGGAATGGGCCAAGGTCCAAAGATCACTGGAGCATGACCACTAGGTAGACACTTATCAAATGTATATCACCACCAAGTTTGACACAAATGTGGCCAAAATTGTTTTAGTTTGAACAAATAAAAGAAATTCCGATGTTATACTTTTCTATTAAAAATTTTCCAAAAGTTTTCGAGAAAAAAAAAAATCACAACAAATCCAAAATCACTGGAGCGTGACCATTCAAACAAACTTTTCACAGACTCACCTAAGGTACATTTCCATCAAGTTTGAAGTCCAAAATGTACTTTGGCATTAGAATGCGTATCAACTTGCACAGTAATTAGTAAGAAGGGTGGATTTACCAAAAAGTAACCGATTCGAAGAAAACGTTAAAATCAGGAGTGCCACATAGTGATTAACTTTGTTTTACCCTTCCAAAAGGAAAATCTCCACAATGTTTCAGCTTGAGTGACGGCATTGGAGAAAAGTCGAAAACAGCAAAACAAAACAAAAAACAAAAACAAAAACAAAAACAAAAAACACAAGAATTTATGAAAAAAAAAAAAAAAAAAAAAAAATTGCAAGCCCACTTGGTGAGTAAATTAGGAACTAACAGTCCCTAGGAGTGTTACTGTGTGTGATATATCAAAGCTATTGGGTGTGCAGTTTCGCAGAAGATTTTTTAAAGATTCGTCAAAAACAAAACAACACCCCCCCCCCCCACCACTAAAAAAACCCCTGCCCATAGTCAGCTGACCTACAGATTCTTCACATTTATGGCTCTTCTTGGGATAGGACAAAATAGGTAGGCACTTAGCAAAGGTACACCCCTACCACGTTTGACATAGTAATCGATGGAAAAGGTTGAAACTAGCGAAAATGAATAAAAAAATCTTTTAAAAAATAGAAAAAAATTGCAGCACCACCAAGCGAACAAATTAGGAACTAGAGGTCCCCACAAGAATTTCTGTGTGATATCAAAGTTATTGGGTGAGCAGTTTCAGAGGAGTTGATTTTTAAAGATATGTCCTAAAAAGGATCAAAACAAAAAACAAAAAAATCACAAAAAAATCCAAAAATTAGTAGAGCATGACCATTAGAACAAACTTGGTAGAGACCCACCTAAGGTACATTGCTGACTGACAAGTCAGCTGGGCTGAAACCCAGAAAAAATATCAAATATCTCTGGAACATCTCCATTTGAACAAACTTGGTACCTACCCATCCAAGGTACATTGCTTCCAAGTTTAAAGTCAATCTGACTGACAGTTTTTCGGAGAAGTTCAAAATGTGAATAGCGGTTAGAATGGCCATTGAGTTACATTGTAATCATTAAGACAGGTGCATTTACCAATAAGTATTCAAATTGCAAAATATTTTAAAATCAGGAATCCACAGCAATGCCACCAACTGAACAACTTTGTTTGATCCTTTTACAAGGAACATATCCATGTTTCAGCTGATTAGAGTGACAGTTCTGGGGAAGTTAAAAATAGCGAAAACACTCAAAAATAAAAAAAAATAATCCAAAAAATTGCAGAGAAGAGCATAAATTTTTCAAAGATTTGTCCAGAAAAAAAACAAACATAAAACGCCCTAAATCACTGGAGCATGATCATTTCCACAAACTTGGTACAGACACAACCATTGTCCCCAAGTTTGAATTCAATCTGGATGACGGTTTTGGGGAAGAAGTCAAAAATGTGAATTAGCATTAAAATGCCCATTTACGTACGTAGTAATCAATAGGAAAAATGCATTTACCAAAAAAGCACCCGAATTGAAAAAGTCTTTAAAAAATCAGAAATCCACAGCAGTGCCACCTGAAGAACAACTTTGTTTGAACCTTCCACAAGGAACATATCTACCAAGTTTGAGCTTCAGCTGAGTGAAAGTTCTGCAGAAGTTGAGAATAGCAAAAACACACAAAAATTTCAGCGTCACCTGTTGAACAAACTAAGAACTAGGAGTTCCTAGAAATGTTCCTGTGTGATAAAAAGCAATTGGGTGGGTGGTTTCGGAGAAGATTTTTCAAGGTTTGCCCCAACAGATAAAAAGAAAATCATAAAGAATCCAAAAATATCTGTAGTATAACCATTTGAGCAAACTTGGTAGAGACCCCTCCCCCCCCCCCCCGGCACATCTCCACGAAGTTTGAAGTGAATTTGGAAGGTGGTTTTGGAGAAGTGGAAAATGAGAATTGTGGAGGGACAACGGACAACGGACCCTCAGAAAAAGCTCAGGTGACTGACAAGTCAGCTGAGCTAAAAAATACATCAAAATTTCAATTGGAACATCACAATTTGAACAAACTTGGTAGAGACTCACCCAAAATACATTGCTACCAACTCTGACGTTGATCTAGAGGGCCGTTTCGGAGAAGAGGAAAATGTGAATTAGCATTACAATGCCCATTGATTTATATAATCATCAAAAGGAAAGGTGCATTTACCGACAAGTACCCGAATTGGAAAAAAACTCGTTAAAAATCAAGAATCCACAGCAGTGCCACCTAGTGAACAACTTTATTTGACCCTTCCACAAGGAACATGTCCATCAGGTTTAAGCTTAATCTGAGTCACGGTCCTAGAGAAGTTGAAAACAGCAAAAACACACAACAAATCCTAAAAAAAACTAGAAAAAATGCAGCGCCACCCGTTGAACAAACTAAGAGTTAGTCGTCCCTACGAGTGTTCTCGTGTAATATCAAAGCAATAAGGTGAGCAGTTTGGGAGAAGAAGATTGTTTAAGTTTTGCCCCCAAAATGTGAATAAAGGTTACAATGTCCATTGATTTACATAATTATCTGCAGGAAAGGTGCATTTACCGGCATGTACCCGAATTGAAAAAATATCGTTAAACATCAAGAATCAACAGCAGTGCCAAAAAACGCACACAAAAGAATGGCATTTTTTTTATGCAGAACCATCTGGTGAACAAATAAAGAACTAGCAGTCCTTGCGAGTGTCCCCTAGAAATATCAAACCAATTGGGTGAGCTGTTTCAGAGAAGATTTTGCCCCCCCCCCCCAAAAAAAAAAAGAACTAGAAAATTAATTAAAAATCCAACAATCACTGGAGCATGACCATTAAAATCCCTGGTAGAGACCCACATAAGGTAAATGTCCACCACGTTTGAAGTCAATCTGGCTGATGGTTTTGGAGAAGATGTCGTAAATATTAATTAGCATTAGGTTGCCCATTGACTTGCATAGTAATAAATAGGAAAGGTGCATTGACGAATAAGTACCCGAATTGAAACCAGAGCCATGCCCAGGGGGCATCAAAGTCTGGCCAGCATAATGCAAGCCACACCAAAGTTTTTCTACAATGCTCATTCATGCATGATGTCAATAATGAAGTGTGACAGTGATGGTACAAATCTGCAGTGACCATCACGTTCAATCATTTACCCCACTATGAAAGCCCTACCCAGTATAGTTAGTGAAATAACGCCACTCCAAAGTTTCTCTACAATGCTCATTCAAGCATAATGTAACCAATGAAGTATGACAATGTCGGTATGAATCTAGTGCCCATCAAAATAAATTATTTACCCAAGTATGAAAGCCCTACCCAGTGTAGTTAGGAAAACAGTGCCACTTCAAAGTGTTTTGTTCATGAAAGGGCTGACGGGCAGACAAATGTCTGGATGTTTGGAAAGTGAGTGGTTTGTCTCGCCGACAGTTTGTGCTGGCTAGACAAAAATCAAAATTTGGAATCCACAGCAGTGCCACCTAGTGCACAACTTCGTTGACCCTTCCACAAGGAACATACCTATCAAGTTTAAGTTTGATCTGATTGACAGTTCTGGAGAAGTCTAAAAAAGCCAACAAAAAAAAAAAAAAAAAAAAAAATATAAAAAAAAATCACAACTTGTTTTTTTTATTCAGCGCCATCTGGTGAACAAATTAAGAACTAGGAGTCCCTGGGAATGTTTCTGTGAAATATCAAAACAATTGAGTAAGCGGTTTTGCAGAAGATTTACCCGAAAAAAGAACTAAAAATTAATTAAAAATAAAAAAATCACTGCATCATGACCATTTAGAAGCCCTGGTAAAGACCAACATAACATAAATCCCCACCAAGTTTGAAGTCAATCTGGATGATGGTTTCGGAGAAGAAGTCGAAAATGTGAGTTAGTATTAGATTGCCCATTGACTTGCATAGTAATCAATAGGAAAGGTGCGTTGACCGATATGTACCCAAATTGAAGAAAACAAGTTAAAAATCAGGTATCCACAGCAGTGCCACCTAGTATAGAACTTAATTTTTTAAAGAACTAGGGCTGTATATTCACATGGCTTCTAAAAGATTGATGGCCAGGTCATGATGCTCGTGGTTTCTGATTTGTATTTATTCTGAATAAGATAATGACAATGAAGAGCATTAGTGATCATGGCACATCACACATCAGCAAATGCCATGCTTTTGTCATAAGAAAAGTTTCTTAAAAAGTAATAAAAGGCCCTAGGAATATGTGGTCTGGCTTTGTCTTGAAAAACTGTGTATTGTTCTTCAGTAGCACCCGTTTATTGCACAGGCCTAAGGATGCTGCATCTGATCAATTCAACAGTGTACATTCGTAGTGCCATATACACTGACAAAATCAGATCCAGCATCACCATCAGATGTCCTATCCTACACTGTCAAACGTCCACCCCCATTAAAACCAGAACCTTGAGACCTCAGCCGGATTATTTAAGAATAAGCCAAAATTTCAACAACAAAATTCAGTAAAATATCAAGCCCATGTAAACCTGATGTCACTTGTGTGGGCATAGTAGTGATGCTCCTTTTGGGCAGAGAACTCTGGCTATGTTTCATCTGTTTAAATGGAGCATTACAGCTGTGTTTCTTCGTTTATTCTTGCACATTTTCTGATAATTTTTTTGTAAGTACTAAGAACCATTATCTTTATTTAATTTTAATTTTTATCTATAGCCCACACGAAAGACGGAGGTTCTATTTGAGATTTATACGTGTGTACATGTATACACACACACACACACACACACACACATATATATATATATATATATATATATATATATATATATATATATATATATATATATATATATATATATATATATATCTTCATAACAGTTCTGCATATGCTTGTTAGAATAACCTATTTCTTACCCAGCTCAAATGAAAGATTGAAGCATTGGCGAGTCTACAGCTACTTTTGGATACTAATTGGTACTGTTTTGATTTTAAAACGAAAAATGCTTAGCACGTTTTACAATTGGTACTTACTCTGTGATCGTTTCTTTGCAGTCCCAAATGTATCGGAATCATCAGTTTTCTTCATACAGTACTGAAACATGTGTCGTCAATGTGACATTATTATTATACTTGAACTTATACACATATTTGTAATTAAAATGGTGAAATTAGAAAGCTCATACATGGATGAAAATATAGATGTCACACTTACGCGGAACAGTTGAACTGATGCAATGGTATATAAGATGGGATTAATGGCCGAATTGACAGGTAAAAGGAACACCACTGTCCAGGCGTAAACCTCTCCTGAAATGCGAGTGCCACTGATGGCAAAAACGCCTGGAGGAAAACATATTGATGTTCATCATAAATTGTATTCCACAAAACTGCTCAGCAGTAGCAAATACATGATTGTGTATTGTTTCACATTTGTACATTGCGTGTCTTTCAAAGCAAAGATGAGTGGGAACCATGGTAATCTGATCCAATGAAAGAAAAAAGGAAAAAAAGAGAGAAATAAAAGAAAAAGAAAGCAATAAAGAATGAACGAAAGGAAGAAAGAAAGAGAAAGAAAGAACTTTGATATCACTGTTTTCATGTGTGGCTGGATCATCTGCGAAATTTGTTAAACTGTATTGATCATGGAACCATTTAAAGTTAGCTATACGGAGCAACTACAGTTTTACGTTCATACAGTAACACAAGCAGTGATAAAAAAACTATGTTGGACACTTTTGCACACACACAGGCCAGTATTTCTGCTTAAACAGTTAGAGATATAATCATAATATATATGCAATACTTGTAATATTGTGATTATTTTATATTTTAGCATATCCTTATTCATTCAGCAGTTATGATTGAAGCACAGAAAATGAAATGGTTCACAATATGTGGATCATGATCTCTCGAAAGTATGTATAATTTGCAATTCGCTATTTGAATAAATTTCTCTCGAGTGAATTATATTAAAAGGTGACAGAAAACACAATATATACTTTTATTATCAACCTCTTTATTCTCCCAAACTGATGCATGTAATGACTTAAACCATAGCGAACAATGCTATATTCAAATACAATGGATTCATTAGATATACTTACCCATAAGGTTTATAGGTACCCAACAACAGAAATCAGTCAAAACAATCAATGTCATTTTTCTTGCAGCTGCCAGGTCTGATTTTCTCTGATTACTTCCAGCAGCAGAGCCTGTCGCTCTGATTACCTGGTACATGTACCCATATGCAGTAAGGATGAACACAAAAGTGAAAAAGTTCAAACCATGGAAAACTGCTACTGAGTACTCCCAACCAGGTGTCGTTTCAATTGTTATGTGCAGCGACACACATACACCTGATCTAGAATAAAACTGACCAGAGAAATAATCTAAAGGCAGGAGAGGAATTGCTGCAAGGGAAAATACAAAAATCCATGTTGCTGACATTACGATTCTGGCCGTTGTCATGTCTAATGGCTTTCCCTTGAAGGGCAACACAATATTTCTGAAGCGATCACCCGTTATAACACAAAGAGTGAGCACTGATGTCTCACTTGAAACAGTACACAGAAAACCAAAAAACTGACACCAAGCACTGTGCTTCCATTTTGCTGCATTTTCTATATAAATACCTTTATACATGAAATCAATATAACCAATTGCTATAAGATATAGCCCCATCAGAAAATCTGCAAAAGCTAAATTGGCTACCAAGAAACCTGGGACTCTGTTCATTTCCTTCATTAACATGCGCCAGACCAAAACAAAAACATTGCGCAGAAAAGCTAGACTTCCCAAGATCCAAATAGCAACCCTGAGTATGTTGTTGCTGAGGAGATTATCACATGACGAAAACTCATCTCTTGCAGGAAGGCAGTTTTCCTCTGTTACCCATTCAGCTAAGCAGCAAAACTTAAAGTCATCAGATTGCAAGTACGTGAGTTCGGGGACATCTCTAAACATTAGTTGAGAAAATTTCTCAAGAGCATTGTCAGATACATTGAGTTGTTTCAAGTTGAAAAGGCCTTTAAAGGCACCATCAGATACAGAGGCAAGCCTATTATTGGATATATCAAGGTGCTCAAGAACCGACAAACCATCAAAAGTATGGCAAACTAATTTCCTAATAGACAGCCCTTTCAAAGAAAGACGGAGAAGATTTGACAAACCATGAAATGCACCAGGTTCTAGTTGGCCAAGTCTAGTATTACCTTCGAAATTTAGCCTAACCAGATTTTTTAGGCCAACAAAAGTGCCATTTGACAATATAATAAACGTGTTGTATGAAAGATCAAGCGCAAATAAATTAAGAAGCCTTGAAAATGTACGCGGCTGGATGTAATTAATGTTGTTAAAAGACAGGTCTAATTCGGCCAAATTAGCAAACCTATAAAACGTATTAGAATCTGCCACAATGACATTTCTCGAGAGGTTTAATCTACGAGCTTCTGATGAAATTTCGGCTGGTACAAGACTAAAATTCGCTTCAGTACAAACATACTCGTAGCCTACACATGAACACTTAGGGGGACACTTGATGTCGCAAAACCGCTCATCATCCTTCAGGGGACATTGCACTTCTCCATCACACCACTGGACAAGAGGGAGGCAGTTGTTCCTTCCACGACACTTGTACATCCCTGGGCATGCAAAGGATCCTGGAAGCATAAGTTAAGGTTGTAACATAAAATGTGCTCTAGTAATACTAGTCTATGCCTGTGACAGAGGAAATACATAGGACCTAGTTTTCCTTTATTTTGATTTTTGTTTTCATTCTTGCATCTGAACACGTCATTGTATAGTGTCAAGCGTATATTTCCAAGGCACTTCTCCAAATACAGACTGCACTTTAATAGCAAAAACAAACAGTAGTATTGTTTTATTAATAAGGAATTTATCATCCTTAACGTTGACGTTGATGACTCAGAAACATTTGGATTATAGTGAGAGAATAAAATGTTTTAACTGCAATAACATTTCTCTTGTTCTCATGATAGGGAACAGAGGTCCTGATTTGGAAATTGGGCAATCTATTGCATGCACCTAATAATTAGTTGGTTGATACAACAATAGGTACAATTACCAAATTAATTGAACGTGCAACTTATTGAGCCTTATGGGTAAAGTTACGACATTCATGAAACACGTGGATGAAACAGATATATCAAACAGGAGACTCCACTACCCACAATAATATTGGTTTTAAGATGTTTGCACTCAATTTGAAACAGCTTTTGTGTTCAAAAAGTTTCGCCCAGCTAATTTGATTTCCCAAAATTGCTGTAACATTGTAGCATGAGTAAATGTCTGCATATTTACCACATTTGATTTCATCATCTCCATTCGGACAATCCCTTGACCCGTCACATATCATTCTGTATGGTATACAGTATGTTTCGGCGCACTTCGAGAAGAATTCAGGACAGGTCATATTTGCTGTCAAAAGTATATGAAATTAACACTAATATAATAATATGAAATGAAGCCTTAAAATTGAGTTGGATGAAAAGACTTTTAGGGGCTGAAAACAATGGAAATCGGACAGAAAATGTTCTTAGATAGTATAGTGATAAAAAAAATTGAAGTTTGTTCTTTGTGCAATGAAGAGGAAGAAAGATTGATACACTATTTCATAGATTGTGAGGTAATCCAACAATTTTGGTGCCAGGACCTTAGTTGGCGAAAAGACAATTTCCAATGAATATTCAAATATAGATTAATTAGTTTAGTGAATAGGTGAAGGTGGGGCAATAAACTGACTGGAGGCGGAAATGCTCGAATGCGACTCGCAGTCACAGTCACTACTCTGACGTTGACAGGGTCAGAGTGGTGACGAGTGCCTTGGACGTGGCTGGGGTCTGCGTTTGCCAAGGGCAGGAGGCAACCGTGCGGTGGTCGCCTATAGTGCATCCCCATCATTACCTGTATTTATATTTATTATATGTATATGATTTATCAAACTGCTTCTCTGAGGTGTGTTAAATGTACGCATTATTATGGTTAAAGTTGTGGGTGTAATGAAACGTGGAGAATTCAAATATGACATTTTGAAGTGTGAGAAACAAACGTTTGTGTAGCATGTTTAACGAGGAAAATGTTGGTATTGAGGATGCCAATGTTCACTATGTGCACTTGAGTGCTTGAGCTCTTCACTGCAAAAATATATGTTTGTACTATTTTGTACAACATTTACAATGAAACACGACATTATTGTAACATTTGCTACAGAATAAAAAATTGATGGTTTGAACAGGCCCTGTCAACCTTTAAAATATTTTATTTTTTCATTGACTACAGACTTCAGATTTTCCAAAGCACATGGGACTAACCACAAAAAAACTAAATTTGATCACTTGTGCCAATGATAAAACGAGACAAGGTGGGCCTGCCACTTTTTGGTTCTCCTGACTTGTCAGACAGCCGACTTTACGGCCAAAGATGAAAGTAGGTCTACATCGTATTTGTGATATTAATAAACCTGGAACTTTACAAACACACTCTAACCTCCATTATAACTATGAGTCGGAGAACACAGCCCACAGAACAACATAGCCAATCAAGTATTTAGGAACCAAAGTACCTGGTTAATCCTAAAAACAATGCTGATTCATTGTTCAACTTTTTATGGTTAGCAAAATAAGAGGTTTCCTAATTATGGGCCAAATGAACGGCAAATGCTTATGACGTTCAAGGCTTCATGATTTATAATTGTGAAATACTTAAGGTTTTTGATTTTATATTTCTCCATTCTTCCAGAAGAAAGTACATAGTGCAGAACACAGGCAACACATGGAAGTCCTTATTATGCTGTGAATGTAAATAACAACTTAATCATGCCAACTGTTTGAGCAACATGGCGAGGTTGGAGGGGTCTCTCAGACAACTAAACTATAGTCATCCGAAGTGAAAAGTTTTTATAATGGCTTGACTGCACTTATTTATTATGTCACTTTTAAGGGCATATGGGCAGTATCATGGTATACCTAATTCAGATATAACTTGACATGAATATTAAGATTTTATGAATTTAATTATTACTAAGTCAATGATAACCGCATTATTATATTTATCTGACTGCAATTTTAAATTAAGCAACTAACCGCACTTTTGGAGATGTGTTGCATCCCGGCATCCCTTCAATATTCCATATTGATCTTTATCATATAGACACTGCTGCTGGGGTATGTAGGACTGTCCATTCTTGCACCTTCGCTTCGCTTCTGCATGGTTATATTCTACAAGCACATAAAACAAGCTCTCTTTCTCTGTGCAGTTTTACGTCAGACTTAATGAGTTGTTAACTGCCCCAAACTATACATTTTAGGGGCAGTATTCAGTCTTTGTTCCATACTGCATGGTCCAAAGCACCTTACAAAAATGTCTTCTAGAGAATAAAATGTTGTGTGTAATTGAATGTAAGAATATTTTGACATGTACCATAGTGTACGATACAACACCACTAGTCTGCCAGGAGACAACCGCATTGGCTCGCTAGAAGCAGTAAACTTACAAAAAGCAGTGTACCCCGAAACAATTGAAGAACACTCACTTTTATAGCACCTCAGTGGACCAAGGACATGATAGACATATTCATCAATTTGCCCTGTGTCACTGAGTGTAAACATCATGACAGGCAGCTGTGTGGTGTTCTGCAGATAGCCTGCATCCTTCCCATTGCCTGTGAGGCACGAACAACTGAAAAGTCACGGAGATAACCCTAGATTTATGAATTCCAACCCTTTCAGCTTAATGCTGTTGCTTAAAACACAATGCTTTGGTAATTCAAGAATTTCCGCCTTTTGCTGCATCAACTTTGTTCTCATTTTTGGATTGAAATTTATGAATAAGGGCTATGTTTCCCTTAACTGTTTGATAAATACTAAATCCTCTATGCTGTGCTGTAGACTGTGTTCTCCGACGCATATTTATAATAGAGGTGGGGCATTCTTTAAATGTTCCAGATCTACAAAGGTCACTAAAAATATGTAGGCCTACTTTTTTCTATTGCCGTCAGCTTAACAGACTGAAATGTCAGGGAAACCCAAAAAGTGGCAGGCATACCATGTGTCTTTTTTATCTTTGGGGCAAGTGGTAGATTTTGGCTTTCAATGGGTTATACCTATATATTTTGGGGAAAAAACTTAAGTTTGTAATCAATGAAAAAATATTTCAAAGGTTGAGAGGGCTGGTTTAAGCCGTTTAAACCGTTAGATTTTTTGTGGCTGAGCACCTGTTTTAAGTCAGGAATGAAATTTATTTTTTCACACTGATACTGGGAGATGCATGTAGAAATTTTGTTACATCTTCAATATCTGCCTTTTGCCTTAATTAACGTTTCTCTAGTACTCGGCTTGGAATTTATAACTATGGATAGTGTTTCTTTTCTGAACTAGTTGTCAGCAGTGGGCTGTCTAAGATGACATAAAGGCACTGTGCTTTGTTTGAAGGACTGTAACGGCTGAATTCCATGCTGAGAAATGCCATCAAGCCACTGCTAAATGGTGTAACCAACCTAGCGGAGCAAGAGCACTCCCAACCCTTTTTCGTCTGGCTAAAATAAGGAAAGAAAAAACGAAAAGCACGTTTTTATCGAAATTTATCTATTTTTACGTAAGTGGGTGCAATGGTTTGTACCTTTTGCTGCATCAACTTTGCTCCTATCGTTGGACAGAAATTTATGAACATGAGTATGTTTCTCCGGACTGTTTAATAACATGCAGTGCACATATCTGTACCTTTTCACCATATGTCTCACAAAAGTGGTGCCTATCGTAGAGGTACTTGCTTATCAGCCTTTTTAATGTGGTAGAAATTTGTTATGGTGACATGGCAGAAGAAACACTCGTTCCTGATATCCATGATGCTGACCAAATCAGCATGAAGTTTGCTTCTATGTATTAGTAAGACAGCACCTCATGCAATGTTCTAAATTGGTAGTTGACAAGCATAGTGAAGGAATGTTCTTTAGTTACGGTACAGAACATTAGCCCAATGTGAGAAAACAATGGCGTCACACGAGTCTTAGGCATACCACAATGGCGCCCTCCTGCTGAAAAACGTATTACTAGAGACTGTCCTCTGGCAGCAACTTCGTGAATTACATTTTTCTAACTTGCAGCAATGATCATCTCAAGCTGCACTGGATTTCCAATATTTACAAAAAAAATAATAGATAAATAAATATAGGAAACCAGTTTTCGCCCTCTGTCTTACATATCTGATGCTGCAATGTAAACTGATATTGAAGTTGAACTAAAAATATGAGTACAGCCGATGTAACCTATGCCAATTGTTTGAGTGACAATTGGAGAAAATGATCCATAAAATTAGTTAATATAAAACCGTATCTAGTGAGAAAGAGAGATAGAGAGAGAGAGAGAGAGAGAGAGAGAGAGAGAGAGAGAGAGAGAGAGAGAGAGAGAGATGCTATACCTTGAAACTATAGCTGACACTAAATTAACTAGCTTAAATATGACTTTGCGGTTTTTCCGAAGTATTTTTTTGCTGGTCCAACACACTTTATCCATTCAATTATCATGTTCTAAAGTCCATTCAGAACAAGTTGCCTTGTGTCAAAGAAACCATGCATTGAATTTAAGCGGCTTTGTTTTTGCATTTGAGATATATTAAATAAAAATAACAGCAGTCTTAAAGGCATTCTTTAAGAAAAATGCATGTTACTATACATATCTTAAGCTCACTTTAAAATATTACAATTTTTATTACATATCTTTAGAATTTTGGTTGTATATATCATAGACTTGTTCACTGCGCATAAACATACCTGTTAGTTGAAGTAAGTAGTTTGGAAAAACATGATCCATATTCATAAATTTCAAACCCATCAATGACAGCAAAAAGATTCCAGAGTTACAAAAGCATCAAGATTCATCTTCCATTTCAATGTGAAGAAACAAATTTCACTCCTCACTTGAGACAGGCAGTCACCCTTAAAAGGTAACTGCTGGTTTTAAACCGGTCCACTCAACCTTTGAATCATTTTTCATTACCACAGACTATAGTGTTTCCAAAATTTATAGGCCAAACCACTCAAATCCGAAAGTTTATCACTTCCGCCGAAACTAATAAAAAGACCTGGTAGGCTTATCACTATCTGATTCTCCGGAAAAGTCAGTCAGCTCAGTTCACAGCAAAAGAAGAAAGTAGGTCTTTATCGTTTTTTGGTGATATTTATGTGTGGGAAACATCATGAACACACTCTACCTCCATTATAAGCGTATATCTTACATGAAAAAGATAACGGCTACAATCAAATAAGCAAAATACCTTAGCGACTTTTAAAATCATGCACTCCGTACAGGATATCTTAAATAACATACATTTTATGTAGCCATATATCCTAAAAAATCAATATGAGTCACCTTAATTAATTTTGATATATCTTGGCATTATCATGCATATATAGCTTGCTTCATTTCAAATATGATGTACCTTAAATACAATTCTTCATATATCTAAATGGTGCGATAGACAGTAAAGCTCATACATGTTTCAGCTTAGAAAATAGAAAATATATGTTGGCCAAACGTTTTATTATTTATATTGTATACATACTTGAACAACAAAATCAGTTTAATGGAAACACACCAATAACAATGCATTTGACGATACGATGCCAAAATATGTTCTAGTTATCCTATTTCCTGTAGAAGCAGACCATCTGGATTTTGCTGCTTTTTAGCTGACTCACCCTGCAGACTTTGATTTCGCCTTTTTGCATATTTCATTCAGAAAGCATTTACAATGATGAGGTGTAGAGACCAAATAGGCATTCTTGTTTCCATGAAAATCAAGCCAGTAGTCGCCATATTCAACAGTCATAGCCCCTGTGCACTCTATACTCATGAACTGTTCGCACCTGCGTCAAAAGACATTACAGTGACTTGATACATGAAAAATAAATGCTTTTGCTAATATTGTCGTCAAAAATTGAAACTGATTTATTAAGTTTCGTCGAAAAAAAGGCCAAAAACAAGACCTCCCCCCAAAAAAAACCCCCACAATGTTCACTTCTTAGCATATTAAAGGTTCAATATATCATTTAGTATTTACCTGATTCTGTTACAATAGTCAGAGGACTCTTATGAATAACTGAAATCCATCTACTTTTCCTGCAAGAAGGTACATATATAGTATCACCATTGCAAAAAAATATTAGTGAATTACATCGCTTTGATATAAAGTTGTCTACATGAAAAAGAGAAGTATGGTCAATAAAGCCTTATAATTTGCATTTGCTGCATCAGAGTACTCACAACCCTATCTTACGCTTGTTCTAGCCCTGCATGTATGGCAAGCAGAGGTATGTTCAATCAAGCTTAATAATTTGCATGTGCTATATCTGAATTTTTACACACCTATCTGAAGCTTGTTTTACGGCTGTCAACTGAGCATTGGTTAGGAAATATTTCACGTATCGTTTGTAGGCGGCAACTTCTTCAAAGCCTTGCACATAATGTCGCTCTTCACTGTTATGATGTATAATGGTCACAACTTCCTTTGAATATGACGTCATATCACATTCAACTTGCATCCGACCTTCACAATGAAATGTAATCTCCTTCAAAATTGCATTTTTCCAAAATTCTGACATAAGCATGCGTTTTCATATAAATTCTAACAACTTAATGTGCCCAAGTGTAGGAATATGAGATAACGGGATTCGGGGGTCTTATATTTCAACCATGAGGTTTTCCGCGGTTTATGCTTTCATATGATTTAATTACTTTGGACTAACTATTTGTCTGACCTGCACATGAAAAATACCCTACATCCTTCATGGACTTCAAATGTATGTAAAATAGTTCAGAAAATATTACCCATACTCATTGATTTCAACCCAACAATGTGAGCAAAATTAAATACAGCTTTAGTTAGACATTTTTAAAATTCTTTTTAAAATGCTCAAAAATAATGTTGCGTTTATCTCAAAACGGCATCAATGTCGAAACAATACCATTTCAGATTCTGGAAGGTTTCATACACCGCCATGTATCAAGAATCAGTATTAAGCACATTCTAACCTGATACAGAAAAGCTGAGAAATTATGAAAAAAATATGCAGTCCTTCTTCTATGTGTCATATATAATTACATAATAAAACAAGAAGGAACCAACCTTTTTCCCCCGGGTTTATATAGTATCTTCCTGAAGTGAAGCCCCTTAACCTCCACGTCAGACAGGATTCTGCTCTATTTTCTACACACATCTGCGATTCATCCTCTTTAAAGAAGCCTGAACAATCTACACTCTTGTCACATTCACGATTTTTTGGTATGCATCTCCCATCAAAACATTGGAATGCTACATCTGCTGCACACGTAGCTAACAACGCAAATTTAAAAGATAATGGAAACTAGCATTCAGATGTAACTAAGTTCCGAGATCAGGATAACATGCTGTTGGTGAATGATTAATTATAATTAAATGCTGATGTAAAATAGGTTTGTATATATGATTCCGAGGGTGTTAATGCCCTGCAGTATGGGTTCAGGATCGGTTTTATTTGAGCTAGTTTTGTTTTAGTTTTATGCAGTCATGTGCCTTAAAGGGCCACGCAATCAACAGGAATATTCCTCCATTACGTTTATATAAACATCCATATCTATCCATCATATGTTATATTTCTGTTTAAACGTGTAAGTTACCGTCAAAAGCAATCACGAAATAAAAGAGAAAACAGCCTGTCCATGCCAACCAATGTTGTTGGCGAGAAGTATGGTACGATGATGTGCACAATCGTGTTTACGGCTTGTACGTATAGTGTCTACAACTTGTACTTATTATTTTCTGCCAACTTTATGAAGAATAAATTTCACAAAACTAAAGTAACAGATGTATTTTTAAATCAATGGAATTTATGCCTTTTAAATAGCAAAAGTGAATATAACGTAATGATGTGCACTTACTGCATGTTTTTTCGTCTGATTCATCCTTGCAGTCTTCTCTTAGGTTGCACCACTTGCTTTTTTTAATGCACTGTCCATTTGCACACGCCGTTTCATTAGAGCCACACGGTCGTCTTTCTGGAAAAAGGCATAACAATTAAAATATCACGTTTACAATACAATTGAATCCACAAATCCGATCCACACATGTTGAAAATACGCATGAACATCCTAATATTAAAAAAAGGTGTGTTTAGAATTGCAGCCATTTTACTGAATCCCCTGGTACATGCTATTTAAGGTATGCTGTCAAAGGTGGCGTTGTTTTTTGCTACTGTGTAAGTTATTGTTTATTGTTATTGTAAGTTTTGTGAGCTGTTCCCTCCAGAACATGAATAGAGTGGTATGCCAATCAGCGCCGTTAGGGCGCGCGATTTGTGACGTTATGCTTGTCTGTTGCAAGCTTGGAAGATAGGTGAGGGTTGACGCCAAAGCAGAATACACAAACGAAGGCGGCTATCCAGAGGATCTAAATGTGGAATTGATATTGAAGAAAACCCCATATATGTTCGAACCAAAGAAATAGCGAAGACATAGGGAAGAAAACCAAGCTGGCGACAAAGAAAATGCGCCTCCAAATGACGACCCTGAGCCCCGTGAAGCTAGTGCCACATCATGGTACGATGAATAACTATTTCAATTGGCCTTGTATTTGCATGTACGCCTGTACGACTGTCGAGTATCATAATGAAACGGGTGGTTTCTAAACAGTGTCAATGCATAAAGTTGGACTATTGTTTACATGTAACAAATGAATAATCACGTTAGAAGATCCACCATTGGTATATTTTTGCTTGGCAGTGGATCTTTAACAGAAATGTCCGATTACAACGAAATTGTGGGAAGGTCAGAAGCAATTGGTAAATTTTTAAGGAATCAAAACCAAACTTAACATGGCTTTTCACATCAGAGGTGAACTGATTATTCATTGTTTAACATTAAAAAAGCAGCTGTCTGAAAATTATGAGAATCAATAAAGCTCGCCATTAGTGTAAACCTTTTTGCTGATCTTAGCACTGAGAAACTAAGACACAGCAAGGAGGGGGTGGGGTGGGGGGTGGGGCTTGTAAACGAGGTTCTAAGCTAGTGCAAGAACGTGCCCTTTACTGTGTAGCGTATGTTGCAAAATCTGTCAACGGGAAAATTATCATTTTATTTTTGAAGGTCACCATTGACATTGTTCGATCATGAAATTATTTTAGGTGGCGTCCTTCAAGGAAGAGTATTTGAACCGTTTGTTCCAAGCTCGATGACAACCGGAAAATATGCTACCATTAGTACTATTAAGTAGTATCTTAGTTAAAGATATAACATCAAATACTACCTAATGGCTTGCTTCTCCTCATAGTGTACGTGTTAGGTATTCAAATTTATCTGCAGTTGCAAATCTTCACGTTCTCTATGTGGTACTAAGGTGCCATGTGCGAACTATACACACGAGTCATGTGACTATGCTGGGTCTACTATTGACATACATGCCGCAGTGCCATCACGCTATTATCAAAGTATAAATACAGTACAAACAAGGTCCCTTCACTATAACAGTTCGTCTGTTGCACCTATTTTTCTCTATGCTGCACAATCAATCCTCTGTTTAGACATTTTTGGGACATTTTGAAATGTCAATAGTAAATTTGATCCCTTTATTTTAAAAAAAAAATGAAGAAATTAGAATCAGTTGCTATACTGGAGCCAACACAAAGATGAACATATTGAATAAAATTTTTAGATTTTATTATGCACTTGTGAAACATGAGCATTCAATATGTACATAACTTCTTTTTAATTTGTTCACGGGTGCAGGAAGGATCCAAAGTGTTATTACAGGATTGAGCAATATTTATCACCCTTGAATCATTTGTACTTGAACATGATGTACGAATAAATGATTGTTCTTTGTCCAATAAAGAAACATTTAATCTGTCCACATGGATAAAAAGTGTCTCCGCCACTGTGCTGGTAAAATAGCAAAATAAAAAAATGGAAGTTTAATGTACTGCACATTCAGTGTCTCTCTCACTGTCTCATTTACATGTGTAGTTCCATATCTCCATGCACAATATCTGTTATAATTTCATCATACATGAGAAAACATGCTTCATCTTCGTTCTCATATATGACCTTCAGTTTACGTGTCTCAGGCATATGAGCCACAATTTGCCCATTCCACCAATTGCGACTTCCCTCCATAACCCATTGATGGCAAAGTTGTTGCCAACGAGTGTCTCTGGTAATGACAGACTTTCAAATAGGTCCATGACTTCCTCAGGAATGTCTGCCCTTAACAAACTGCACAGGTGCCACTTCAGTTCCTGTACGTTTGCTTTGGATAGAAGAATTTAATTTGTTTTGACATAACACATTTCAGCACTTGGACTCTGAATTTTATTTGAGCCTTTAATACTGACTTAGCCTTGGTCTTTGATAATTTGGACATCCCATTCTCCATTTCATCTGGTGTTAACCAAACCCCACCATGATGGTAGGTCAACATTTTATCTTTTACAGTCATCCTTTGCCTGTAGTTTCTCGTGTGACTCTCTGAGTCTCTCGTGTGCGAGTTCTTTTAGTTTTAATTTTCTCTTCTTTTCTTCTTTTTCGATGGATCTAGCATGTTTCATAGCTTGCTCTATTATGTTTCTCTTCTCTTCTTCACCCATGTCACGGATCCATTTACCCGTCTTGTTAACCTTAAACATAACCCGTGATTCTATGTGTTCTGGAGTAGCATTCCTTGCACGCACTAAGGCTTGATCTGCTATTGCAAAATTACGTTCCCCATAGATATTTGTGGCCACACACGATCTGGCTGCTTGGGTTAAAGTCTTGTCTGGTTCCCACAATGTGCCACAAGGGAGCTGAGAACTTAACTGGCAGTCCACAAGAACAAGACAAGCACTGCAGCGGTCTTGTAACAGGGCAATCAGACCTTCTCTATGTGCGGTTATATTCGTGAGGGTCTCTTACACAACTTCTCTTTGGGTGGGTACCTCTTCACCAAACAGAGAGGTACATGTGCTTGGACCCAGCAGTTGCCTGTCATCTTCTTTCCACAACTCAAGTTTTTGCTTTGCCTTTACATAGTATTTATTCATTTCCAAAATGTGATCTTTTCAATTACACGCATCCATGGTCCTGTAACAACTTTTCCAAAGATACCCAAAGCCCTAGTTGTTGTTTGTATCACATCTAATTGCAGTGCATTTGCCATACTCTGTTGTACCATAAGTGATGGGGGAGACACATCTGAATAAAAGCTCCATAATGTTGTCAAGATAAAGGCACAATAAACCACTGTTCAGAAAGTACACGTGGAAGCGACTTCCCACGAAGCGGTAATATAGCACTGATCTATTCTTAAATTCAGCTAGCATACTTCCTTTTGTTTTCAAATGTATGATCAATAGTTCCCCACAGTTATACTGAATGTCGTAAATAATTTTGCAGTACAGCGCACAATGGCCTGAGTGTTGGTTACTCCTCACTGCAGAAATGGACAACTACCATTCTTCTTGGACTCGTACTACATAATTTTTTTTTTCACATTCTTTTGCCTTGACATCCGGTAGATGTAGTGTACAACGGAATTTATTTAATTTTCTCCCCAATTTGTCCTGAAGTTTTCGGTCAACGGCATCATTAGTTTTGCACCGATCGGTCCTGGTATTTACAATCTTTGCCATGAAGTTAGATTGTGTTTTCTCTTCTGCTGCACTAATAGTCTCTGTCACTGTGTTTCAGTACACATCAGCATTTCCTCTAACTTGCTGGCATAGACCTATCAGCAGAGTGCCATTCTCACTTGCAACTTAGGTTTCGACTAGATGGCTATATTTTTTGTGGTTCCATCATATTTCAATGCAAAATTTACTGTGTCCTTCAATAAATCTGCAACCTGTTGCCTGGACATAGACTTCATTTCATGTGAGAAGTAATTTTGTGCCCCATAACATAGGAGTGGTCCTACCAGCTCTTTCCCTGTAATGCAGTTCACAATTTGTTTCAATGTCACTGTTGCTTTTCCTTGCGACATACCTGCATCTTGCAAGTGATACCTGGCTTCATGAATACCATAAGCATATGTTTTTCCATTTTTTTGTATGTATTACTTCTGAAGCCACTTTTTTTTAATTGGTCTTGGGCTTCCAGTGTTTCAGTTTGCCAATATTGTTGGATTATCAGATCAGACAAAAATATGACACATGAAGACAGTCTGAATCCAACAACACTGTCAACAGAAACAAAATTAAGCAAGGGCACAAGTAAGTAATGTAGTAAACCAAAGTGAGTTTAACATGGACAACTGATTGTAAATACCATGGATATAGAAATGGTGGCTGAGTCTACTAACTTTAGTCTAGACACAAGTTAGGAAACAAAATTCTTCAGTTTTTGCTTGGTGATGCCCATAATAAACCCATCCTCGCTCATTAAATATTACACAAATGCAATCATCCAAATTGCTATCCAACCTTCATCATCCAGGAAAGCAAAACTTATGATGCTCTTTTAAAATGTTACTACGTTTCAAAATGGGATTATAAAATTATAATAACCAAAAGAATACTGATGTTTCAGTAATTTAAAGTTGCCATTTACATCGATAGATAATCCAGAAATCGAAAATCTGAGTTCCTTGTATCGGTGACAGTATCTTTCATTTTCACTTGTGAGATTAAAATATGTTCAAAATAACATTGTATGACTGATCCTTCATCTCAAAACAAAATGCATTGACTGTATTTGTACTAAGAAAGCCAGGATGACATGGATTTTAATTGCGTAGTTCGTGTGAAGAAAACAGTCAATATGACGCGCCCTGCTCAATCACGGCTGGTCCTGTTTCGATGTTTTCAAGGACCATAATTTTAGATCTTGTGGACCAATATAAATACATTATTAGAAAGCAGAGATACGAAAGATTTTATTTGTTGTGGTTTAAATAACTTTTATAAAAGACTTGCCGGGATTTTGATGATATTTATTTTTCAGTCACTCCACTTTGAACTGCGAGAAAACGACCGCCATAACATACACCTCGTTCGTAAATCCTGACGTCATAACCAAGTGATCCAATTGGTAGTTGTTTTCCAGATGTCAATCACAAAGCATATTTTCATAATACCTATGAATGAAATTTACTACAAAGGCTGGTAGGCAGGCGGGGCTTGAGCCGAGTCACTCCTACAGGTCACCTTTGCTGGCCCTGTGGCACGACAGCGCCTCCGGCCTAATTTGATAAACCTATTGCAGCATTTTGTCCACGACTGCAGCATTTTGTAATGTGTACAACAGATGTGCCATGTAATAGTGCAGTCATTGCTGAAGTCAAAATACTGCTAAAAATGTTTATCTTTATTTTGTGTTGCTTACACATGCTTATGGACAGTTGAAGAACAGTCATTACGGAGGCTTTGTTACCCGTTCTTCCTTGCGGCGGGGATAGAAGTGAGCGTGCTACGTTACCGGTTCAGTTAGTCACGTGGTAGTGTATACGCTCACAGTTGCATGCTTCATCCGAACACAACGTCTGGACATCACACTCTAAGTTCCAACTATTCACGCCCGTTTTTCTGACTTTTAAAAACAACACTTTCACGAATTACTGGTCCACATTATTACAAAAGGTCCCTCAAAGCGATTGCACGCATAGGAGTGCCTATGGTACCACAATTGACTCCTTTCACAGAACCAGCTAGCATAGAATTTTCTCACCTCCAGCTGACCGGAGAGGGCACCGCGGGGGTGGACACTTGTGGGCATAGGGTAATGCATGTTATAAGTACCAATCTTCAAAGTAAATTAGAGGTCAAATTTTTGCAACATTAAATTTATTGTAAAACGTTTTGATTAGTATGCCTGTCAATATCGGTAACGTAACAGGCATTTTTAATTTGGGGTATATACATGTAACTATTCATACAAGAGTGGTGTTTAAAGGGCAAAACGCCATTGTTTCAGTTATGGCAGACACTTCACAGATCAGGCAAGCTTTGCTGCCTAAATAGTTTTAACCTATTATTATACGTTCAACATTTTATAAAAGGTTTCATTAATAGTTTACAGGCCATTTTCCTTTCACACTTAAACTTATTTAACTAAGATAGTCATGTTATTTTACCATATAAATCTTGCTCTGTGGCAAGTGCCGATGTTGAAACTATACAATCAAGTAGTCTTGCCCCAGCAAACGCGCTCTCTCTAGGCATTGGAGGTGAGAAAATCACTGAGCCCAGTGGTCCACCTTAGGGGGAAAGTCTTGAATTTGACTTGATTTTGCATTAGTTCAACGTGATATCAAAACAGTTAAATTTGAGGAGGGACAATTAGATTTCTATGTGATGTTACAGTAGATCTATACTGTAAATACAGCATTATTGTACATAGTCGGCCAGCTACCTAGTTTGAAGTCCTCTTTTTTACCGGTTGTCTTATAGTGTCATATTTATATTGATAATTTTACTTTTTTTCACTGAATCCTTCTTTCCTTTAGTTTAGATTAACTAATACAGTCCTTTTCCATTTAACAGTTTTAAGCAAGTTGTTAGTTTATTCAGGCCTATCATGCTGGCCAGAACAGCTTGGACCCCGGTGCAATTTTAGCAGTACATACAGTATTCAGTCAGCTTTACAACGGTAGTTTACAGCAGGTATAATCCATCTTATTTTGACTAAAGTCGTTTTCAGCAGCTAAAGGGCTAATTAAGCTTGGGACCGCTGGTTACCATATAATTTGGCCTTTGCATAGCCGAGGCGTATTCATGCCTACTTTACTACATAGATTAAGAAGATACAAAGATATTTAATTTTGTAATTTTTTAATTTTATCAAATTTAAACAAGAATTTACTCTAGTCATTTACTTTCACTTATTGTTTTGTGGATTTCAAATGGTAGAGGCAAATCCGAATGAACCAAAGGGACTCATAATGTTGGAACACCTTTTACTGCTCTAGTTGAAATGATAATTGGTTGAGATACATACAGAAGGCAGAAAGGGGAACACAAACTCGGGACCTTTTGAAAATTTCAACACAGCTTAGGGAAAAAAGCATCTGAAAATCAATATGCCATGGGGAAAAGCAAGCAATTTATTCACTTACATATTTGTGCCCATGACTTACAAATATAGGAATTGATAAGCACATTGCGATAAAAGTAGAAAGAGGACACAGAGATGCCATTGACTTGCCTCGATTTTACCCGAAATGTGTACATGAACATTCCCGTACTTGAAACAGCAGATGCAGAAGATGACCTACAACCATGCTTGACTGCGGGGAATACCCAAATATTAATTGAACTTTAAAGTTTAAAGACAGAATTTCTGAAAATTTTAATGTGAAAAAATATTTATATTCAAATACGATATGAATTATGTACAAAAATTAGGCCACACACAACAGTTTCAATGTATGCTGATATACATACAAATGGCATCTACGGTTTTTTCCGGATAGCGATCGAGGTGCAACTTTTATGGTTCGTTCGCTATCCGAAAAATTACACACCACACACACACACACACACACACACACACACACACACACACACACACACATATATATATATATATATATATATATATATATATATATATATATATATATATATATATATATATATATATATATATTATAGAACGCCGTTTGTTTTATTCAAGTTCAGTATTTAGACTTAAGTTCAAATATTTCTTCTTATGATTAAGTGTATTTGAACATATGATCGAATCGATTTAATCATATCATCAAATATTTGATCTTATGTGTGAATCGACCTCATCATAGCACTAAATGTATTTAATGATATGATCAAATGAATTAAAGCATATGAACAAACAATTTTGGTCCTTTGATAAATCTACTCAACCACATGGTCAGATGCATTCAATCATGAAGTAATGCATTTGATTCGGTAAATCACTTTAGGCCCATAGGTTCAAACGTTTGTACGCATACAGATAAAAAGTTACCCTATTTAGCACGTCTCTGAATCTGGAATACACAGTGAAATATGGAGTGTGCTTCCAAATATTAGGCAAAATATTTTCTTTATCAAAAAAAAAAACAAAACATTTTTTAATTTTAATTCATTGTATTAATTTTTTGCGTTTTCAGTTGGTAAAATAATTTGCATGCTTTTTCCCCACCTGGGATAATTTTTACTCTGTTTGGAAAAACAGTGACCAGCAGCTTTAAAATTGACCTGCATGATGATGAAAAAAAAGTGCTATTTTGCCTTAAGCAATTATGTAAAACAATAGTTTATTACCTCATCACTAACCCAGAACAAACCCATAGATTCACACACATGTATAAAATTAAATGATTGTTATTGCCCAAAAATTAAAGTTTAGTCAATTATGGTACTTGTTAACTTAAATGGATTTTGTTTTATTGTAAATAATTAATGACCTTATAAATATTATTATTATTATTATTATTATTATTATTATTATTATTATTATTATTATTATTATTATTATTATTATTATTATTATTATTATTATTATTATCATTGTTATTATTATCATTGTTATTATTATTATTAGTAGTAGTAGTAGTAGTAGTAGTAGTAGTAGTAGTAGTAGTAGTAGTAGTAGTAGTAGTAGTAGTAGTAGTAGTAGTAGTAGTAGTATCATTATCATGCAGGGTGGGGGTAGTATAGAGAAACTGGAAATGAAAATGGCTTCTATCACAGTAAACAATGAATATTGAGATTGTGGACTCAAAGGCCCCTCCTCCCACACATCGACAATAACTGATCCCTTCCAATATGACTCGTGAAGTGTCTTTACAGCATCGGAGCTTCAAACTTGTCGGAAATCCGGATATTGATCTCGAATCTCAAAGTAAGCATCAGAAACCATCTGTAAACATTGTAGCTTGTAGTGTGACTCAAAAGCAGGCCTAGTACGTCTTGAAATTAACATCCGGGTCCCTTTTTGGACTGTCGCTTAAGTAAGTGTAAGCAAACCAAAATACGCCTATGAACACGGACCGCATAGAGGCACAATGACGTACGCACAGAAAACTATCAAAACCGTGAAACTAAACTTTGCTATAACTGAATGGAGAAATACTACAAACACGTTTATCTCTGTTTTGTATTGCTTACACATGCTTACGAAGAGTTGAAGAACAGTCATTACTGAAGTCAGAAATATTACAGACAGTGCTAACTAACAGTTTCAGCGTGTGCATACATAATTTCTCCGAATTTGTTGGATATTATTTAAATGTCGGGTTATACAAATTTAGATATCAATTAATTCTGAAGTCCCGAAAAAGTTAACGATAAAAGAGCTCAACACTTTCGCAACACATATTTTATAGATCTTAAACTAAAAGCTTTTCCTTTACCCCGGCTTCATCTTCCTTTGTTGGATTTGTTTGTGTGTATTGTACACCAGTGCGTAATCCGGTTGCAAACTGTCAAACTGTAATTCTGTTCCATTTCCCAAACCATGATTTTATTATTCAGGCCAAAATAGGTTAACCAAATTTAGAATAATTTAAATCCAAAAATCGTCTATCTGTTTTAATTTCTGAGCAGTTGTTCAAAGATGTATCTACAAACACAACAATTGCCAGCTCAGAGGAATAGCCTGTAGAGTTTTATATTTGCCGTTGTCATACATGATACGAAACAGGGAAAAATAAACATAAAACTAATATTTTCATGCTCTTACAGACAAAGTATGATCAAACACCACAAGAATGAGTGCATCGAATACGTTAACCATCATACAATGTGTAGCCAGATAACTCAACCTTATAGGGAAGATATCTAGGAATCATGTTTACGTTTTGACATCTATACTTTCGAATATTACTGGACATATTGCAGGTTTTAGAGGAAAACTGTTGTTTAAAACATTGCTGTCAACCACTCATTAGCTGTACAACAGACTTGTATCTGTTTCATACACGTTATTCGTTTCCACATGCCCTACATCATGTTGACGTATGTATAGCACCGAAGCAGCAAACGCTGTAGGGTTATTAACAGTCCTGCATTTGAAAAGTTTTTATGAATGGATTTGGACCTTGCACTTTCATGGCACCTTACCACATCCTGACTCGTCTGATTTATCCCCGCAGTCATCACTGAAGTCGCAATACAAGGACAAGGAAATAAATTTCCCGCTTTTGCATCTGAACTGTCGAATCTGCATGCCGCCTAGAACAATGATGGAACAGGTTTTTAGCACATATGAAGTTATTATATTATGTTGCCATACCTTTTAAAATAAACTAAATATACCAACAAATACCATCCCTTAATTTTAATGTGGAATAGACACATTAAGATGAAGATGCAGCATGCACTTTGTTGATCATTTTGCCTCATTTATATGTCTTCTTGAATTCCCTTTATACTCTAGAAACACTATTCTTAACCACGAAAATGTTAATTAAGGCGTCTCTATGGCAACTCGTGGTAAAAAAATCCCACTGTACTAGACTTTTGTTGGAATATCTTGAAAGTGTTCTCTGAACTTTTCA
>OZ026620.1:55710856-55728356 GCA_964020975.1 Hermodice carunculata
TAAGTACATATAGGACCAGAGCATTAAGCTAAGGAACACTGGTCCAATGACATTAGTAGGTGATATGACAAAAGCATTCAGTTTGACTTAATGTGTAAATAAACAAAAAGACACCCACACATCAACTAGTGTGTTATTAGTTGTTCTGCATGTGAAAGTGTTGTAAGTTGGGTCCATTTATACATCCCATTTATATGCGCTATAGCGTTACATCATGATAAATTGGTTTTTGCCTTCAAATTACAAATACGACATATTTATACTTCACCAGTTGCTGTAAGTAAGTGGAATTTCATCTGTCCAGACCCAGTCCCCTTCCTTCTTGCGATCATTAAGTCCTACAAAGAAACACAGACTGGAAAAGGTTTAATTCCTGTCTGAAAAAAATCCCTGTTCTGTGTTCTGGAGGAACTTGAGTTGACAGCTTTCTGGAAATGACTTGGGCCAAATGACCGTTATACCACTGGGCTGTCGCCTGAAATGTTTCGATTCTATATACAATGTGAACTGGTTAAATATATTTAATAAGATAAAATATGAACAACAAAATACAAAAAAAACAACAACAAAAACAAAACAAAAAAAAAACAAACAAAACAAAAACAAACAAACAAACAAAACAAAAAACAAAAACAAAAACAACAAAAAACAAAACAAAAAAAAAACAAAAAAGGAGAAAAAAGAAAAAACCTGGCAAAAACAAAATCCAGAAAAAAAACCCAAAACACAAAAAAATAAAACATTAAAAAAAGACAAAATCATAGAGACAGACAGGGAAAGAAAACAAATAAATATAGTCAAAAAAGGAAATAACCAGGCAGGATAAATATCAATTTGTTTTGTTGGGTTCACTGTTTTTTTTCCAAGAGAATGTTGAAGCATTGGTTATGCATTTTCATTCGAATACAATAATCAGACACATAATATATCTGCCAGTTAGGCTGTAATCAGGAACGAAGTATTTTCATTCTCTTCTACGCAAGTCTTCATTGCTGATGTTAATGGCCAGAGAAAAGTACGTTTTGGATTGAAACTAATAAATATACGCTGAAAGGAAACTGTAAAAGTCATCATATAGTGCACCTATGAACACCATTCCTTCTTCCGGAATCCATACTGTCGTTAGCAATTGATGCATAAGCTTGCTTTCCTCGTCGGAATATATGCTGAGGAGATGGGCTTGATGTGATATACACAAACCCTCTGCAACTGACCACATTAACGTCACATTACTTCGAAACGACTTGTAGCAATTGTCTTGGAAAAACAACCAGCCATTTGAACATTTATCTGAAACATACATAGACAATCAGTTGTTATGTGTATTTAACTTATGATAATCAGGATGAGACTTGTTATGGACATTTTAGCTTAAGACGCATCTGCTCCCTCATGCAGAAAAAAAGCCAACCAATTATTTCCAAATTTTTCTTATTGTACCTACGGCCAAACTATCATAGTAAGCTTCTCAATGAAGTGGACACGAAATTAACATCTACTATGGCATCGCAGTTGTCTTTAAAAATTAATTTTGAACATGGCCAACTTTAAATATTTCAAATGTAAATGTCGGGGATCACCTTTTAACCTATACACATTTGGTCCAGTGCTTCTGTATTAGGTCCAAGTTAAGATTGCCTTCTATATATATATATATATATATATACATACATACATACATTGCCAAATTGTGAAACGTTGATGTAAACACAAAAACGTGTGAGTACGATAAATGGATATAACTGCCACCTAAGTAATACCTCTGAGGTTTTACTTTCGGAAACTGTGTACTTTACGATTAGATATAGTGTGTTCAGTATACGGGTAGCAGAAGATACTGCAGGCATGTAATGCATAAGCCCTGTCAAACGACATTATGTCTCCAAACTATACCATGGTAAATGGAAGCACTACCTTTTTGCAAACAGAGATCCAGTATATTTTAGTTTGTCAGGTCAATTTGTCTGGGTGTTATTGTGTCAAAAAGGTGTTAATTGGTATCCAGAAGAGGATGAATTGCCATTTTAAAACTTATTTAATGCCTTCATATACTTTGGAATCAGCGCTGAACATACTCGTATACCTGTATTTGTGCCGTACTGCGGAAAATTGACTGGTAGAGAATACACTTGTGATTCATACAAGGCATGAAACCCAATACGATTGAACCGGAAATCAGATAAGAATTCAACTCTCATTTGGTTCCAACTGGAAAACAGCTGAGTTGGTGGCTTTTTCATGTTGCAGTATTTCTCTGTGTTTGTGGCAAATCCACTTTGGCTGTAGTCAATAATTTGAATATAATCTCGATTGCAAGTAAGTTCTTCTTCTTCGAAGATGTCAAATGTTTTGAATGTTAATCGAACATAATTTCTTGTCGCAACTTTCAGGACCCAGACACAACGCTGGTTTGAAAAATAAGACACCGGAAATCCAGGAGACACAATGTGACCACACTGTTGAACACACTCGTTGATCCCCTCACATTGACTTTGCACATTACAGCCACCACAGTCTGCATATCAGAAAAGAACATGCATATAATGATAATAACAACAACAATAATAATGATAATAATAATAATAATAATAATAATAATAATAATAATAATGATAATAATAATAATAATAATAATAATAACAATAACAATTACAAAAATAATAATGATAATAATAATAATAATAATAATAATAATAATAATAATAATAATAATAATAATAATAATAATAATAATAATAATAATAATAATAATAATAATAATAATAATAATAATAAAATTAATAATTATAACAATATTTGAGGAAAAATCACATTCAGATACATCGAAATTGGAACATAAAGTGCAAATAAATGAACAAACTAAAACCAGATACAAAACTGAAATCTGTAAAATCATAGTATGCATATAAAATATTTGTAAGTTAGACGATGACTGGTAACATGGTATATTAATACCTACATAAAAGGTATTTGCATATGAAAAGAGGTTAAACAATTAAAATTTTTAAAAATCAAATTCATTAGCACACAAATGTAATCAATCAAGTAAATGCTTACCTAAAAAGCTGACATTAGCTTCCAAACCAAGAGCTGTTTTGTCGACCTTTGGGTCATATTTGTAACATGTTAGTAAGGTAACTATCAAGACATTAAGGGGAGAAATGAACAGCTGGATCTGTGTGACACGTACATCATTTTTTGTGCTTTGGTTGAGAGTGTAGGAAAGTATGACCTGATCTTCACAGGTTCCAGTGTCAATATAATAATTTCCTTCCTGTGCAAATAGAAATAATGAATGACCAAATAGAAATGTGACAGATATAAAATATTTACTTTTGTCATAACATATAACCTATCCACTTCGTTTGGTATAGTCTCTCTCAGGATATATCGACTCCAAATTTTTTTCACATCAGAAAATACTTCTCTGTATGAATTCCTCTGGACTGGAGGGCTATTGAATCTTCTTGTGTTTCACCCTTGTTCCCAGTACTTGGCCAGTGGTATTGACCAATCTGATCGTTTTTCTCTCTGTAGCTGCTTTTACATCCATGTAGCTTCCTTCTCGAGAAAATGTTCTTAGTGGTTTTGATTTTCATTGTGTTTGTTGCCTTGTTTAGTCTACATCATGTTGGAGTCTATATAGTATGCAGTTGCAGACTTTAATTTTTTTCATTGAACTTTCACCATTTTTGTGTAGGATTTAATTTGGTGTTACAGTTTCCATCTCATTGTGGTCTGCAAAATGGCATCCAGTGATGGTTTTGGGAAGCAGAATGCCAAAGAACATGCTATGGCCAGTTGTCACACTCATCAGCACTGCTGTCATTGCTGGTGCATATTCAAAAGGTCTGCTGCTCCAGAGACAACCCATACAGTTTGCAGAAGGATTGGCCCCCAGAATACTGTGGCCAAGGTAGACAAGACATCAGACCAAAAAGAAAAGAAGGAACAGGCCAAGAGTGAGGCTGCTATGTCGTTATCATATTAACATCCAGACTCCAACTTTGATGCTCCCAGGCCTATATCCATGAGCTCTGTCACTTCTCTGATGGCAGGCAGGTCTCTGCCATCAATGTCTCTGGACCCCAGTATGGATATGGCGGCAGCTCAGGAGTTCATCCTGGATGTGATCAACTGTCAGGTTCCTTTCGTGTTCTTTCAATTCTACGCTTTACAGGATCAGTCAAGGGCCCCCATGCAAACCCAGCATTTGCAGCCTTCCATGTTCTTCCTGGTAAAGAGGGACCAGCCTTCCCAGTGAGTACCGTCTATGCCTTCTTCTGAGAAAGACTGGGCCAGGAAGAAGCCATGATGGAAAGAGCGCTGGCACTACAAAAGAGAAAGTGGGGCATGTTATCTTGTTAGTCTTAATATTCCTGATCTGGCAGTCTACCTTCACTGGCTAAACTGTCTTCCTCAGGCTGCATTATGCACCTGGCTATGAAGTGTATACCTCGCAGGATAACAAAAGGGCCATCACTGGACCTGGCTCTACCTCACCAAGTACACGCTGCAAGGGCTCTGGCTTTGGCAGTACCCATCCTATGCTTCCAAGTACCTTTGACTTTACTGCTCCATCAGCATCATTCTTTGACTCTTTCATCACCTCACTGGTCACAATTTAATGCATAAATTATGGCCGGTGGCACTAATTGTGTAGTTACATCCTCACCAATCCATTTTTCTTTACTGTCAAAGGACACCTATGTTAGCAAGATACTGACATTGATCAAAGACTTCCAGGTTCTGCCCCCAACATATCAGAATGTCTTGGCTTAGACCATCCACCCAGAGTCATCAGGACTCATGATCCACAGGGTCCTGCATGGCATGAAATCAAGAGCATCCAGAATGAGAGGAAGTGTCCCGTCCATGCTACACTAAGTTCTTGTGCAGGCCGTCTGAGTGCTCCCTGCTAGCAACATCTTCTGAACCGATTAGGCAGCCCAAGTGGGGGAGGGGGCACAGTCAGGGAGATGTTGAGGGATGTCACTGCTTGCCTTTGTATGAGAGAGAGAAAGTGCAAGGGTTCTGATGTGGAGGACCTGCAAAGATTATCTGATGACATGGATAATGCCAACAAAATTGTTCTTTTTATGAACCACTTCTGTAGCCAGGGCCTGGACCACAGAAGAAGCTGTAGCTCTCAACTCAGAAGCCTGTGTCACAGGTGGTAGAAGAGCAACATCAACTTGTGATCCTCATCTGCATGTACATCTGAAATGAGACCAGGCTGGCATCAGCACATTTGGAGTACCTGACAGCTGGCAGGTCACTTCACTTCAACCTGTTAGAGCCACTCCTCAAACCTGCCCAAGATATATTGGGTGCAGAACTCCCCTGTGCAGGACAGAAGTCTCTGCCTAGCAGTCATGATAGATCCTTGAAGTGATTATAACAAATATAACAGTGATACTGTTGACACTTTCTGCATTAGACATGGAGGTCTTGATGCAACGCCAGCAACTTTGTTTCCTCACTGACTGACTGACAGATGTATGCATGGTTCTGAAGGTCGTGAGCCAGATTGAGCAGTTCAGGACTCTACCACTACAGCATGCCCTTGAGAACATGTTGCTCATGGAGATCAATTTAATGCTAATACAGTAACAGATCCTTCTCAACATGTCAGCAGCAAATTAACATCTGGGTTCATGGTTGTACATGCATTGATCAGTGTGCATGGTTCAATCCAAGATAACCTGAAAGAATCACACTTTCAATTGCCATGAACCCTTGTCACCAATACTGCCAGGGAAAGCCAGGGGGAGGAGTGGGTGGTGGAGGTGACAATGCAGACCCTTTCAGGAACAAGTGTGGAGGTTCTGCCATAATGAAGGAAAGTGTACATGTAAATAGGTACACATGTCCCCCAGCCCCCACTCATCTGATTCAATGTGTCCTGCAGAAAGTGCAAATAGTCCTGATGGCTCCCTAGTGGCCCAAGGGCCCATGGAGATTCTGGTGCTCATCCTAGATCCCCCTCGAGCTCTCCTGGCCTGGCCAATGCTGATGTGAAAACCTAGATCCAGTATGTTTTGCTGGAATCTAACTGCACTGCATCTGCGTGCTTGGAAACAGTGGCGAGGAGCTTTGCAGATGTCACATCGTCAGACTAGGTCATGGAGTCCATTGCAAGAGCAAGCTTCCCACCACTCCCCTGAAAGTGTATGGCTTTAAGATAGCAAATATGTGCCATGTGGTGTGCAGAACAAGTTCCTGAAACTAAACCCTGGATTTTCCCATTCAATGCATAGCAAACTTGATGTACTAAGTCTGCTGAGTCTTTATGGTCACTTTCCTCCACTTGGTTAGTAGAGCTACCATATTTGTGATTCTTATTCATGTATCCACTTGAGAATAGCCAGCTCAGCTAGCTTTGTATCAGAAGATTCAGAAGTTGGTCTGACAAACTCATGTGATTGATCAATACTGAGGGTCAAGTAATACGTGCCCACAACAACTGCGAGAGGGTGCCGCAGGCCTCCAGTGCAGATATTTTAAATTTATCTAAAACTACTGGCCTGATAGCAACTTGTAGTACTGTACCATTATTAAATTATTGTGACTGCTTCTCAAAACATTTTGATACCTGCAGTATTTTTTAAATTATAAGAAAGAATTGATACTCTGCATGACAATGTTAATGTGCCCCTCAAGTTCTCCTGAGAATGTTAAAGTCCCTATGAAAACTTTGTCAAAATCAAATTGGCTACAATATATGTGGGCACTCCATTTGTTTACAAAAGCATATACCTTACAACAAACCTAAACTGTTTTGTAAGTGAAAAAGAATACGTCATTATCATAAACCACAGTACTTGAAAGCTAATAAAGTTAAGTGGAATTGATTATCGTTGTATATTTTTAAATTTAATTAAATGAGACAGGACTGTTTATGAATTGTTTGGTCAAGTGAAACACAATTGTGTTATCAATATGTACCATTGAAATTTTGTGACTCCGAAGCACAAGAAATGTGGTCAGTAACACAATCTGAATGCAGGAATTTTTTACTTTACTATAGTTCGTATTACAAATAAAGGAACAGGTGCTCTGCATTTAAGCATGTTTGTTCGATAGGTTCATTTAAACAGGGTTATATCGTTTCGTAGTGTCCTTGCCAGAATGCTTAAATTGGAAAGTCATGTAGCACTTATGCATAGACAGGTAAATGGCATTCAACAATAAGAATACATATTTAAAAAAATTAACCTACTCTGTGAAACTTACCATCCAACCTCTTTCCCGGGGTACAAGGTTTAATTTTAGGAAACTTAACTGTACATATTTATCTGCAGGTGCCACTACCTTCCACACACAAGTGCGTGAAGCATCCAGGTTTCTAAGATAATCTCTAGTTGTTAGTAACACACCGGTCTCTCTGGTTGTCCTACCACATTCTGTGCAACCAAAGATATAAACACAAATTTAAAGAAATGCGATTGATATTTTACATATGGAATATATATTCATGTCTAATGCTATGCATTGAACACTGAATGAAGTATTCGTACTAAATGCACTATCCGTCTTGTTGTAATATAAGACATGTATCAATATTGAAGTATCATCTGAATTCGTTTGTATGAAGGGAATGTAACGCATACAGCGTGTTCAGGATAACTACTCCCTTACACCGTCTTCAATTTTAATTTGACACCATTGCTTGCCAGAATATATGCTTAAAGTACGCATTTGCACTTCCATGAATGCTTGCTAGAATATATACATAAAGTCAACATATGCACTTCCATAAAATTATTCAATGATGTTATAATTTTTATCCACTTAACATTTCTTTATATTGTATTAATACATGCATATATTTGAGTTTGTAACAAGTTTCATTTGTTATCATACATACTCTTATCGTGTTAAAAACAATTTGCATACCAGTAATATCATGCTTATTTGTACAAACAAATGTGACGGTCCAGTTGTACAAATGGGTGTTGCTTTCTTTGTCTACTGGGATATAGCATTGTCGTTTCTCACTGCAGTGGGTCACCAGCATTGGCAAATCTTTGTCTTTGACATATATTAATGAATCGCTTGTATGTTTCTTTGGATCTCGGCGTGCCAAATTAAAAACAAGGTTCCCCTCAGAGCATCTGAGGTGTGTGAGGACCCTGTGTTTCTTTTTCACAGTGGACAGCCTTGCTGTAATTAACGGCACAAACACAAAGAAATATCAGTTTGCCTGAATGAATTGATGATGACCTTAAAAATTTCGAAATAGTCATGAGGACTGTCACAAAAGGTAGTTGTTTTTCGATATTTATCTGATGTAGCTTCAGTGATGTGTGTCTGGAAACAAGGACGCAACAGAGAAATAAGATAACATAAAGTTTATCAACACAGAAAATAAATTGTAGAGCCTCACAGGCCACGAGATGACTACAATTTTGACATACACTGTGAAATCTCAATATCAAATGTGGCGGCCACAACATAAGTCTGTCCAAATCCTTTACAAAACATAGGCATTATGTTGTTACGGCCAGTTAAAATGCTTTGCTTATTTTAGCACAAAATAATATTTGACGTTTGGCACAGGCCCCAATGAACAATAAAATATGACAAGATATTTCAATACTCAATTCATACATCATAATAAGAATCTCATTGTTAGGAGGACTCAGTGATGGAAGATAGTATAAAGATCTACATGTTCCTTGATATTGCCATGCACAATGAGGGACGTTTGCCAATGTCAATGCACTGGGGTGTGTGCTGTTCTTGATTACAATAAAGAATCTTGTTGCCATGACGCACATGAGGAATTATCACTATTATGATACATTATATTCCATGTAATGGGAGTGTAATCGTGCTCATGCGGTTTATGATGAGGTGACCTCTATGAAACGCAGTGCAATATGGAAACATGCTTTCAGTGTCTTTTATGGTAAGCTTTCTTGCATAGTTATCATAATCGTGACTAAGGGTCGGTCATATCCTAGCAAACTCACCTGAAGCTTTTGTGCCTATGGAATATCAAGTGATTATCCATTTTTTTAGAGAAAGTACCTGGTCAAGGTCATTGTAATCTCTTAGTAACATCATAATTACTCATAACGGTGGACGTCAATGTTATATATCGACAGTACAATACCTTTAATTTCGAGTCGAGGCCTATGGTATGGTCAGCAGGAATTACGGAAACTTACCTGGTGTTGCAGTATTTATTTCTATTTCACAAGCTTTCAAAAGTGAGAAGCTTCGTTGTCGAATCATCACATAGCGACCACTCTGCATTTGTGTGCAATCAAGCAGCATTTCCTTCTGATGTCCAATGTGCGTAATTCGTGTGCATAACTTCCAGTCTGACAGATCATGGGGGTTCAAGGTTGCAGATGTAATGTACACTTCAGCATTGCCATCGGGTGTGTCTATAAAACATATTTTAACCACAGTCATTAACATTTTATTCTCGGTGTTAGATTCCAAGGGGGTTGCGAAAACAGCCGATCTTCAGCAGAACCAGACGCATCAAACCGAAATACTAGTAAGTCCCAGTTTGAGCTTAGCTATATGTTTTTGGAACTTCAACGAGTGATTTGAAGTTAAGTGAAGAATACAGCTTCCTCTGACAACACACCAGTTATTACTTCTTGCAAATATAAGCAGCAGTTCTTAGTCTTTTATACTATAATGTGGTCCTTAATCCAAAGTTTCCATGATTTACAGAACGTGTGTCAAAGCTGCTCGCATAGAGCGTTTTTCTATACTATATCCTGCAGTCGATTTCCGTCCCAAATGCATGTAAGTATGCGTGATACACTCTAACTAAAACATGGTTGAAGGGGTATATCGTTCCGGGTGAAGTACCTTTTTCTGCTTGCCATAAAAGACATTGATCATGGTATTGCAAGTAACTATGCAAAATTATTTTTATTATGTAATTTGACATTGTTACCTTTGAATATTTAAAAAAGGATTTATCTAATAGACACAACGTAGACTATATATATTTTTCTACTTGTACTGAGATAAACTGACTAAAGATTGACAAATCTGGCCGCCTAAGAATGCTAAAAATATTAAAGATTATAAACCTGGGACCAGATTATCATATGGCTAAACACCGTGCACCCGGTAATAGCGGTTAGCTGATCAGGTATACTGGTGTGATGTGTTTAGTGTGCTGTAAAATTCATCTGAAGTCGAAAGGACTTATACGATCTAGATCCAGGCCCAAAGGCTAGAGTAACTGTGTAATTGGGTATATTTAACAGTTAATTCCTTTTTTGCTGGGGGATATCAGATTTCACGTGAAAAAGCAGCATGGCCTGTGGAAGGTTTTTTTTAAAACAAAGAATTAGGCCGAGCCCGCCCGATCGTGTGAAATGATTTACACGCCAAAATGCACTACACAAGTACATGGCAATGTCTGCTATGTCTGGACATGGGCATGGTGTGGTCCTTGTGAAGGGGGCTACAAATTATTTACATAAAATTAATCCCCTCCCATCATCATAAAATAACCTTACTCCGAATATATATATACATATATATATATATATATATATATATATATATATATATATATATATATATATATATATATATATATATATATATATATATTTATTTATTTATTTATATAGGTTACTTTTAATTATCACAAATCAACCTTGCTCAACATACTTGTTCAGATGAGAAAAAAAAATCCTATATCATAAAAAAATCGCTGAAACCTGAACTCTTAAGCGAACTTGACACACTAAAGCTCTACCAGTCACTAACTAACAATACTCTCACCTGCCAGGTGCAAACCGAGTCACAACACCTCCAGACCTTGTTTGAATTGTCTCCAGCTTGCAGTTTCAGAAAAGTCATCTCGAACTTTTAAACAATTCGATATTAATATCACAAACTCATATTTCTATATGCCATTACATAGACATGGCTGTAGCATGTTCTTCTAAAATAGAGTATCTGATTTTTCAAATAAACTTGTTTCACGTGATTCCGACCTTGTGGTGAATGTGATCAACAGACACTGAAATCTTGTAATATGTCTCCATTCTGTACGAACATAAATAAATAAATAAATAAATAAATGAATGAATGAATGAATGAATGAATGAATGAATGAATGAATGAATGAATGAATGAATGAATGAATGAATGAATGAATAAATTAATAAATAAATAAATAAATAAATAAATAAATAAATAAATAAATAAATAAATAAATAAATAAATAAATAAATAAATAAATAAATAAATAAATAAATAAATAAATAAATAAATAAATAAAATAAATAAATAAATAAATAATTGAATGAATGAATGTTTAAATAAATAAATTGATAAATAAATAAATAAATAAATAAACAAACAAAGAAATAAACAAACAAGCAATCAATCAAACAAATAAACAAATGAATAAAGAAGCTTTAACAGCCAAATAAATCTTTAAACGTTGATAATTTGTATTTGTACGCTTTAATTCCTGGACAGACACACCTTTATCTTAAAGTCGGTAAATACAGCCCCTTTGAATTCCAAGAATACATGAACAGGTCTTATACATAATATAGCTTAGAAATAACATCACCAAATTATCACAGCTTTCAAACCAACAACGAGCGCAAAGTTAAATACAGCAAACGGCAGAGATGCGAGACTTACAAACAATTCAATATGTAGTATTACCAATACGCTGAGGCATACTTTTTTTACAAGAACAGAAATCTGACTACTTGAAACTTAAAATAACTCTTTATTCATTTTGATAACAACTCAAGCATGATATATTTTTACGTGCATATCTAAATTAACAAACACGTCTTTATTCGTTTCAGTATTAGCATTAACCAGAGGAATATCAGCAGGAATGCTTAGTCCTTCTTTTTTTAGCCTTATGCAAACAAAATTGTCACCATATCTGGCAGCTTTTGGAATGGTGCTTCCACTATTGCTGCAAAATTTATTGAGAATGAAGCCAAGGAACATATAAATCAACTTGTAGATGCGCCTAATTACGGTCAATGGGAGCACCTTTGATATTTAAATTACAAATAAACCAAACTGAATGAACACATTTCAAGAAGAAAATGAATGACCCCTAGATATTTTTTATTTGTATATGATTTAATATTGCATTTCATATAGTATTTCATAGACTAAAAAGCAGTTTTTGTAAATGCATATACATTAGTATATTGATTAATGACATTTACAATTTTAATGAATACTTTATCAAGTTCTTCTTTTTCATTTTTATGCGAAATTTTATTTTGAAAAATCAAAGCAACTAATGTGTTTTGCATTTTATGTCGGATTTTAGAGTTAAATTTATAACATCATACCAGAATGTCTGATACCCGTTTTGAGATGCAATAAATCTTGATTCATGCGCACATTATATAATTTACAAAACAAAACCAGAATAGGCAGTGACGAGCCCTTTCAGATGTTTTTACATATTAAAATTATTCTTACATATATCTTTATGCAAACAGATTACTCCACTAGTAGTAACTTGATGAAGTACTTAACATCGTTGCCTATCCTGCTTTTGAAGAGTTCTATCTCTCCAATGTATTTTTTTTTTCGTTTGCAAATAAGCCAAAAAGTATTAGCCACCTTGTCAGTGTTTGTTGTTGCAAATCTTTGATGTAGATGTTTCAAGGCGATGGAAAAAGCAGATAGTATATGATTCTGTATATAGTGACCATTTATTTAGGAGTTACTTGTGCAAAAGAACGTTTTTAATATTTCTTCACCTTAGTATTGGAAGGTGGATGTTGATCTTTTGGTAATTCTTGAATCTCTGCCCTTCTGCTGTAATTGACTTTGCTATCATTGTTGGTTTGAAATGTATGAATAGGGGCAATATTTTAGGTCGAAACTATTTGATAATTAGTTTATTGGATATGTTGTGCTTGGGATGTGTTCCAATCATAGATTTTGAGGAGGTATGGCGTTTTTAAAATGTCACAGAGTCATAAATGTCATGAAAACGACGTAGGCCTACTTTCTACCTTTGCTGTCTACTTAGCGGGCTGACGGGTCATGATAACTAAAAAGTTGGAGGCCTATCACGCCTCTTCTTATTTTTGATGCAAGTGATAGATTTTTTATGTTTTGGAAGAAATACAACCTGCGGTTCATGGAGAATATTTTGTAGGTTGAGAGAACTGGTACTAAAGCACCAGCTGCTTTTGTGGGAGACTGCCTTTCTGAAGTCAGGAGTAATACTTATTTCTTCGCAATAGCACTGGAGGAGGAATGTTAATGTTTCAGAAATTTTTGAATCTCTACCTTTTGCCCCACTAAACTTTGCTCTCATAGATGGGTTAAAATTTATAAATTTTTGTAATCTTTTTCTGATTATTTTGGTCCATTTTGAACAAAATAAACCAAAAGCCCTATCAATATCACATTGAATAATACCAATGTAAAGTTTGGGACATACTCGGATTTATATATGTTTTTTTAATGGCGTATAGCCCCTGGGAAAAGATGTTTGTGAAGAGGGTCAACAAGTCAACAAATGTGAAAAATTTATCACATACTGACAATCCTAATCCTCTGTGTTTATCAAGTAATAACTTTCAGACACTTTTTGTAATTTATGGTGTATTGGTCTTTATTATGACCATATTTATAATCAATATTAGGCGCTCGCTTGCTTATATTTATCTGAAAATATGCTGTCATCATATTGTGATGCCGAAAGACTACAGGCAAAGTGACTTGATGTTTTGCAAGTGAAAGGAATGCTGCGATAAGCTATATTGTCTCATTAAGTGCCAGAACAATATGAGGCAGAGTTTTGAAGAAGTCAAAAACAGTAAAAGCACAAATCAATTCGTCCAAAAATACGGGAAAAAATCTAAGCACCACCTCTTGAACGTTAAAGGTCTTGGGGGTCACAGAAGTACATGTATTCCTATGCCATTTAAAAGAAAATGGGTGGGAACGTTTGGAGAAAATGTAATAAGCTTTGATAATAATAAGAAAAAAAAAACAATTATCAAATACCCCCCAATCACCCACTGTTTGAAAAAACCTGGGCCATCTAGGGCACATCCCCATCAGGTTTGAGAAGAAGACAGTTGACGGTTTTGGAGAAGTCAAAAGTGTGGATTTTCGTTGCAATCCGTATTGACTTGCATGGTAATCAATAGGTATTTATGTATTAGCCACCACAAACACGGATTGGGAAAATTTGTTAAGAATCAGGGATCCACGAAATCACCACATAGTGGACTATTTTGTTTACCCCTTCCACAAGCTACATGTTCACCAAATTCCAGCACAAGCTCAGTTAGAGGTTTGGAGAAGTTAAAAATAGCTTTCACACACCAAAATATATAAAACATAGAAAAAAATCGCAGCACCACTTCTTGTAAAAAAATGTTAAGGTCACAAGTGTCAATAGACGTGTCCCTCTGTATTTATGAGGCAATTGGTTTGGTGATTTCGGATTTGGGAAAAAAAATGAAGAGAAAAAAGTAAAAATCCCTGAAGCGTAACCATTTGTACACAACTGGTAAAGACCCACCCAGAGGTATATTCCCAACAAGTTTGAAGTGAATCTGGGCAATGGTTTTGGAGAATGAGTCAAAAATGTGAATTGTGAACGATGGACGAAATAATGTCTTTACTGATCCTTTGTATCTCAACTATATAACCGATATTTTTCTGTACCAGGTATGCAAACTTCTTTGATTTAGCCAAACATTGTAGGTATTATTATAATTGCAGAAAAAAATCCTGGTTGGAGACACCCGTTTTCATAAATGATTGGTCTAAATCTTGTTAGGCCGATTATGATGTTTTGCCATGGTACAATCTAGAATGCCCTCGATCTCCAGCCAGAATTTGATGATGCAGATTTTCATTTCAAGTGATGCACTGCGCCAATTGAAAACCATTTCCCTGTGTTTTTTTTTATACATTTCAAATTTTACCAGTTTAATAAAACATGGTCTAGGTCAGCCTCTTTCCTTGCCGTATGCCATGGAAAGCTGTTGAATCATTCTACAATTTGACATTAAAAGTACTGCTATAAATCAATCGATCTAAAAAAGCCATTTATATATTGATGGCATGCCCGTTATTTACGCAAACTGCATAATAATTATAAAAGAGGTTAGTGGCACACGCATTTTTATAGGAAATGATTTTGTTGCATGAAACACGACTGCTTTTGCAGTGGGTAGATCTATTTGTAAAATATGGCTTACATTCGTCATCAATAAAGTCAAGAAACCAGTGTACAGACAGAATATGCAACACATTTCCAAGATCAAGGACAATCCACGGGTCTTGTTCAAGAAGAGTTCGTGTGCATGTCTCGAGAAGTCCATCCACAGCATAATCTGCGACCCCTGGTCGAAAGGAACTGCTCTGCCACACCGACACGTGTCTGGCAGCATTTTTGTCTGCATAAGAAAATTAATTATATTAAAAAAAATCCATTCTTAAGTGAAATTAATCATATTTATTTGAGACAACACCAAACATGCTCCACTGGATTGTGATTGTTTAGGTGCAGCAAGAATAACAAAAAAAATGTAATTCAGCAACTGACACTGATATACCATCAGCGGTCTGATAAACTATTTTAGCCAATGCCAAATGACTTCTCTGTGTAGTTTTATTTATCCTGCTGTGAATAAGTCACAATTAATTTGGTCGATGGTTGTTTTCATCAGCATGTACTCATTTACTATAGCAGCGTAACAGACAAATGATCCGCCTAAATATGTGGTTTGACAGTAAGCAACTGCAATAATGGAGCAAAATTACTAGTGCCCTTTTTCTGTTTGCAAAGATATCTTGCTTTCTGAAAGCAGAGGAATAGACAAGGAAATGGCGATAGGGAATCAAATACTCTAGAGGACACGGTATCAATGAAACGTCACAATGTGAAATCGCAAGATCACAACGAGGCCTTATCAGGTGTGGACTTGTAAACAAGTTTGCTTGTTTAAATATTTATTCCAGTTAGGAGAATAGTCAATAAGCACCTGGTTCATCTTCATCGATATAAAGATATCTATGGCCACAATATTTAGATGTGCCAAAGGATCATTTCATGCAATGACCAATCATTGGCATTAGCGCTCATGAGACAATGGCTTATGTTCCAGACACTAGTATGGAATAATATACAAACATGTATGTGGGAGGGGGAAACTGCATAGAAACCAAAAGCAAACTCAATGTCAATTCATATTTCCTGCGTCACAGAGAAGCTATACATATAATCTTTCCCACTACATAATCATCTAGGCCTGACAAAAAAAAAAAAAAAAATACAAAACCATATCGTAGTGGAAATGACTTTTGCAAGTTCATGTCATGGTTCATAATATCCTACACTGAGGGCACTGCGAAAGTTACGAAAGCAATTGTAGTAATTATAGTGGTTATGCTTATGGATGTGTCAGGTAGCGCAATGTTGTTCTTAATGGTCCAATGCCATAACCAGTTAGGACTAGTTACTTGCTGTGTACGAGGCTTCGACTAACGCAGGGGCATATCCACTGAGAGACCAGATATTGGCTTGCTAACTTAGACTCATATTCCGTACACATAATCCATTCAGCCAATGCTGAATAAATATAGTCATATGATAGCTAAGCTGGTTTACTGAGTAGTTCTGAATAGGATTGGCCATGTCCAAGGGATCCGATGGCCTATCAAGTCATAGGGAATCATATCATATTTTGACGGCAAGTCAAAAAGGGGCTGGTGCATCGATTTTGAACAAATGCCAGTACATAGCACCGTGCTAGGCATTGTCGTTAATCAATATGATGCCTTTTAACATAACATGCAATACTTATCCCACTTAAGATGAGATAGAGGGATCTATGTTCTAAGTGCTTGCACGTATGCGCACAGATGTGCACATGCTGGTCGCGGATAATTCACGCGAAACTTTATTCTCAACGTCTTGTTTGTTTTTGGTGCAATGTGGACTATATCAATACCGAGAATTTTTCATGGATATCTTTTTTGCAACCTGTATTTCACCAGATGGGTTTCAGGAATATGTGAGAAAAAATTTACCACAATAATTCAGTGCTTCCTTTTAAAGTTTGTCAAGCTTGAGAAAACGTTTTGTAAGTGAATAGAAACACAATAGGTCAAAGAACAAAAAGGCTGTGTGAACAGCCCAAGCTCAGCGGACCTAGAGATTCATCACACTTGCGTTTCTGTGAACTTTGGATAGGACAAAATAGGCAAACACTTATCAACGATACATTCTTACAAAGTTTGACATAGTGTTCACTAGGAGAGGTGCATTTGCAGATAGATACCCGAATTGAAAACAAAAAATCACTAAAAATAAGAAATATACAGCCACCTGATCAATATCTTTGTTTGACCTTTAATATCATAGCAATTGGGCGAGTGATTTGGGAGCAGAAGATTTTTTTAAGATTTGTGAAAAAAAAAATGCAAAAATTTCTGGAGCATGACCATTTGAACACACTCAGTAGATATCCACCCATGATACGTG